>JAHQIV010000751.1:0-16676 GCA_030463285.1 Phytophthora europaea
GGCGCATCGTGGCCAGCACGGAGACGCCCGAGAGCGCGGCCGTGCGCGGCGTCATGCGCCAGTTCCAGATGAACTACGACGACGCCGTGCGCGCGCTGATCGTGAAGCAGGAGCTGGGGAGGCTCAAGCGACAGGGACTGGACTCGTTCGCGGCCATTGAGGAGCTTACGCGGAAGATGAGGAGTCGGGAGGTAGCACAGGGGGCAGAAGAGGCAGAAGGAGAGGAGAAAGAGGTAGAACAGATGGCAGAAGAAGTAGAACACAAGGACATTTTGGTTGAAGAGAAAGAGGAGGAGAAGGGAGAAGAAGAGGGAGAAGAAGAAGAAAAGGAGAAGGAGACGGAGCACGACGGGCAGGGGGCTACTGAGTCTCAGTCTGAGAGGGGTCAGACGCCGATGCCGGCGGCCGAGATGGCGTCGCCGACGTCGGAGAAGGACGGGAACGAGTCGTCGCTGTCGCTGTGCCAACGCATCGGCCAGGTGTCCATCTCGTCGGGCGACACGCCCGAGAGAGACTCGGCAGAGGACCAGGAGGCGGTTGAAGATACCGACGGCGAGGAGAATGAGTCAGCTGGAGAGAAGAACAAGTCGGCGTTCAAGTCGCCGCTGAGAGTCCGAAGCCCGTCGAACAGCAACCTTGCGGATCTCACGCCGCAGTCGCGCAAACGCCGAGCCGCCGTCGGAGTCCAGTATGATTCCGCCAGTAATAGTTGTAACAACAGCACCGGACGCAGCGTCAAGCCGCTGTTTCCGAGTCTGAAGAAGCAGAAGCTCTGCGCTGAAGTAGGTGACGGGTTTCTGCAGGTTGTTACGCGCAAGTCCAAGCCCACGTCGTCGACTTTATCGAAGAGCGCAGCAGCAGCAGAAATGTCCGGGTCATCGCCGAGTGGTGGCAAGGGTAGCGGGTCAACGCGGAGCGATCACAGCTCAAAGAACTTACACAAGCGGCAACGAATCAGCCCGGCAGGAATGCAAGACGATGACGAGTCTCCCATCGCTGAAGAGCTTCGTGTTTCCCACGTCCATCATCGACATCACGCACACCACCACCATAACAAGCGCCAGAAGAGCGGCAGCAGCCACTGATCGCAAGGATACGCGAGCGACGATGAGCGAGAGAATACGAGCCTAATTATTTCCCTTCTGTAAAACCTTTTTAGGATGTAGAAAAGCTAGGATGAGAGTGAAGAAGAAATGGAGACGCTGAGCGAAGACAGCACAGCGCGTTTGAAAACGGCAAGACGTTTCTGCTTACTTTTGTACAAGAATGAGGTGAGGAAGAGTGGGGCAAGATTCAACTTGTAGGAAGATAACATGAATGCGTATTTGTATCGAATTTGCCTTTCCCGAAGGTGCTCTACCCATTGGCTCTATCCTTTGCACTAGGTTTGCTGCTCAGTCGCGGAAATGGCGTGTGACACTCGGACGCAGATCGATGCCACGTTCGTGCAGTTCCTGCATCAGCTGCATGAACTCGCCCACCGAAACTTTCACGGCGCGGTTCGAAGTGAGTCCACTGGCTTCCAACGCAGCCTCGACACGCTCCGTCACAGCTTGGTGTTTGTCTTCTCCTTCGGCCAGTGTCTCCTCCTTCAGCACGTACTGCGATCTCGCCGTTTTGGCAAGCAACAACGCTCTCAGCGTCTTGTTTTTGCGTTCGAAGCACAGTCTCAAGAGCGCGTCAAACTTCTGGAAAAACAAGTCATCTGCTGGTAAAGCCGTCGACGCCGCGCGCGGCGTGAGTTTGATCACCCTCGAGTCCACCTTGGGTGGCGGCAAGAAGTGCTCTCTGGGCACCTTCACCACCGATACCACGTCGGCGACCAGCGCCGTGTTGGCGCTCAGCCGACTGTAATTCTTGTTGCCTGGTTGCGCCAGCAGCCGCAACGCGAACTCCTCTTGCACCAGCAGCACAGCGCACTTGAACGTCGTCGGGAAGCGGTGCATATAGCTCGAGAGTCTGGACACCACGAGCGACGACAACTGGTACGGGATGTTGGCCACGCAGGCGTCGAACTTCTTGTCCGTCTCCGCTGCGAAGCGGAAGTCCTCGAAGTCCGAGTGTTCCAGCACGAAGCTGCCGGATTCGATCTCGGTCGGGAACCGGAGCTTGAGTTGCTCCACCATGCGCGGGTCGAACTCTACAGCATGCACCTGCACTTTAGGGCTGACGCTCAGCAGCGCTGAGGTTAAGTTGCCTGTGCCCGGGCCGATCTCCAGCACTCGCACAGTGTCGGAGAGTTCCGAGAGCTCCGAAGCCGCCACGATCTGGTCCAGGATGCCGTCGGAGACCAGCAGGTGCTGTCCGAGTTTGCGCTTGAGGTGCGGCGTGCTGCGCAGGCGAGAGACGTTGCTGCTGGACGACCAGCGCGGGCGTAGAGAGCCCTGCGAGGCGAAGCGCCACGCTAGTCGCGACGTCAGTGCCATGGCCACAGCAGGGTTCTCAAATTGGGTTTTAGAATATATGGGTTTGGGGTATTTTAGCTTTTTTGACCACCCACCTCGATTTCCGTGTGGGTTTTGGGGTTAATAACAATCATTTGGTCACTTGACATTTGTATTTGGGTCCTATCTCATCATTGGTGTGCAAATTGTGTACAAAGCATGCTGGTGGAACCAATACAAAATCTAAGCTTAAAGTATAAACCCTGTGGATTTAACCCACCCACCCCTCCTAGGCCCCACCCTCGTCTCTGAAAATGGGGTTCTTTACAGCGGTGATTGGTTGGCGATGAGGCTATATTGCGCTAGTACAAGTTGCGGATGTGCAACGTTAGAACTCGAAGAGTTGCGCTAAGTTAAAACAAATTTCGGTGGTTGACGAGTTTGTAGGATCCACAAAATTTGTGGATTGTGGATTTCTACGTTTGTAGTTCTACATTGTCACAATGTCAACTTTTACTTCGAAAGCACTGCCTCCAGTAACCTTGATCCCTCCATCTTGATTGAATCGCGTGGAAAGCGTGCTACATGTACATGTATGCAGGAGGAGGGGATAACTTGTCGCGGATGAGGCGACAAGTTGTCTTACCGGGACGACGCAAATCGGTGAGTGTGGAGGCGGGGTCCCCGCCCCCGCCTCCACTCATCGATTTGCGTCGTCGAGCTCAAGTGTCCAAGCCTCCGCGACTTTCGATGGACGACCACCCGCTGCTGGCCTTGTCGCCCGTGGCGAGCTCCTCCGGATCCTTCCCACTGCTGCCAACGGACTTTCGTCGATTGGTGGCACTGCCGGACCACTCGGCGCCGCCTGCAAGCTCTCCGTCTTCATCTTCATCGTCCTCGATCTCGTCAACCGGTACCGTTGCCAGCGCGATCGCAGCGTCGGACTTCCAAGACGGTGAAGACCACGACTTCCACGCTCAGTTAGAGAAGCTCGGAGGCATTCTGGGAGTGGCGAGAGCGCTGCGCGTGGACTTGGAGCAGGGTCTGAGTGCCGACGACACGAACGGAGACTTGGCTCGCCGTGCCGAGTGGTTCGGAGCCAACTACGTCGCCCCGCCATCTGCGCGTGGGCTGCTTCGTCTCATGGCTGAGGCTGCGTTTATGGACACGACCAACCTCATTCTGGCCATCGACGGCGTCGTGGCTGTCGCTCTTGGCATGGCCGTCGGTGGCCACCCCAGCACGGACTGGATGGAGGGCACCTGCGTGCTCATAGCCGTGCTCGCTATTGCTATCGTGACGGCGGTCGGGGACTTCCAGAAGGAGCGGCAGTTCCGAGCGCTCAACGCGGTGAACCAGAACGAACTCGTGCGTGTTGTGCGCTTCGGCCAACAAGAAACCGAGAGATCGGACGACAGTGGTGACTCCCGCGTGCGCAAGTGGTCGCTGGTGGTGGGCGATATCGTGCAGGTCGAGCTCGATGTGGTGCCTGCCGACGGTCTTGCATTCAACACGCGTGAGCTCAAAGTGGACGAGAGCACGCTCACAGGTGAACCTGAGCTCATGCGGAAGGGTGACGCTCTGCTACTGCCAGGGTCCAGTGGCTCTGCTGAAGAGGAGATTCTACCGGTCAAGCTTTTCTCTGGTACGAGGGTGATGGAGGGCTTCGCCAAGATGCTGGTGTTGTGTGTAGGCGAGCACTCCCAGTACGGTCAGATCATAGCGCTAATTATTGGCAGCGGCGCTGAGCAGGACGACGATGATGCAGAAGAAGACGTTGATGCTAAGAAGCCAAACAACGCGGCTGCATCCATTCAAGACGGCAGCTATTTCTCTTTGGAGGTTGCAGAGGCATCTGCGAAGACGAAGGAGCTTAGCGACCCCCTTAAGCCCAAGACGAAGACAAAGAAGAAGAAGTCGACGTCCTCGTGGTGGCCATCCCGGAAGGTCCTTCGCTGGCTGTGGCCCTTGCCCTAGCCCTCGCAGTGCGTCGCATGCTGCGAGGACGCAGTCTTGTGCGCCACCTAGCAGCCTGTGAGACTGTCGGTAACGCGACAACATGCTAGTGATGACGACTGGGACGGAGATTCGGATATTAGAAGTCTTACGGATGAAGAGTCGGAGGTGGAGCATGAGGAGCTTCCTGACTCGGTGTGATCGTCGACAACGAAGGACAAACCCACAATTACTCGTATGCGCGACAACGGGTGGGAGTACGGTGCGTTTAGCTGCAAACATCCAACATAAGGTGTATTGACGGTGCTCAGGGTCATCATAGCAGCTAACTTAACATTCATACTTTATTTATTTGAACAGACACCTCCAAGTTTGGCCCCGATCCGAAGTATGAAGGCTTGTACGACGGTCCATAGGGGCATAGCGACAGTGTTCTCAGTGTAGCTGATGACCCATTGGCTTTGCTCTTCTACTTTTTACCGCCGAAGCTATGGGCTCATATTGCAGTCGAGAGCAATCTATACCACCGGCAGACCATCTCCCGCGAGCACAGGCCCTACGCTCGCAACAGCGACGCAACGGTGGAGATGTGGAAGACCTTGGTGAAATTCGACGGCGTCTCGCAACTATGGAAGATATTGAAGCTTGGGAGATTTTACGAGTTGTGGCGCTGCTGGTCGCGAGAATGCTGGTGCTGATCCGAGAGGGCATTGCTGCGCACTGATCGCTGAAGAAGGTTGGCGCGCTACCCGCTAATCGGTTCGGCACTTTCATGCCGAAGAACCGGTTCTTCCACATCATGGGGTATCTACACCTGTCCAACAACAAGTCGCCTCAAGCACGCCGCGACCGAGCATGGAAGATTAGGCCCATGCTCGACGTTCTACAGCGCACGTTTGCACGCGGCTACAAGATGCCCCCCGTCATTAGTTTTGACGAAGCCACGCTGCCCTCCCGTTCGCGGTACAACCCCATTCGCCAATTCAACAAGGACAAACCGCATCGTTGGGGGACAAAGGTATTTGTTGCTGCATGCGCCAAGACGGCGTATTGCATGAGGTGAGCAACAATGATTGACGTGGCAAGCTTCGGCTTGCTACGTTTGTTTTTGGTCCAAGTGCTTATGTTGAATTGGAGCCAACATAACGTCTGGACGGAGGGCCTGGTCGTACAACATATCGCTAACTTATGTTTCCTTGTGGTCGGATGTTTTAGAATCGAGGTATATTGCGGCGCGAAGACGCATCTCCAAACACCAGTTCCCAAAGACAACAATTTTGGAGAAGCAGCCGTACTGCGCAACATGAATGCGCACTGCCTCCATCATCGACGTCTCCGTGGCGTCTAGTCGTCACAGATCGATTTTACACCTCCGTGAAGCTGGCTTTGGAGCTGCTACATCGCCGTCTCTACCTTACAGGAACGATCCAAACGGACCGATCCGGGTACGCCAAGGACGTTGTCACGGCGAAAAAGACAAAGACGGTGAACAAGCGGAAGGTGTTGGAGCCGCCGCAGGGCACGACCAAGCTTGCCCAGAACAAACTGTTCCCACAGATAACTGCAGCCATGTGGATGGATCGAAATCCAGTTCACATGCTGTCCAGCGGAGGCAGCCGAGAGCTGCACAGTCAGTATGTTATCGCTGCACGATGACTAAATGAAGTTGTCGTGCTAACTCTATGTATTGTTTTACAGTGCGGCGTATCAATGGAGAACTCAAGCCTGTTCCTGCACCGGGGCTGGTCCGCGACTACCACCGCTGGATGGGTGGGGTCGACGTCCACGACCAGCTCCGCATGCAGCGGTATAGCATTCAGCTGTGCTACAAAACCCGAAAGTACTACACGACATTATTCCTGGGCCTACTAGACATGGCACTTGTGAACGCATTCATCGTGTTCCGCTACAACAAAAAAGTGAACAACAAGCGTCCGCCCAAGCACTTCGCGTTTTTCGAAGAGCTCATGGAGCAACTGCTTGCGATCGACTCTGCTGCAGCCTTCGCCGAAATCGAGGTATGACGTATGTTGCTCAGTCAGCATAGGCGTTTTGTGGACAACAGCTCCGTACAACATAAGGATCACTAATGTTGTATTTGTTTTATTGTAGAGAGCGACATCGGCAAGGGATCGAACGGCAGCGTCGCCAGCTCGCTCGGAATCACGACGCAACATATCGGGCCTAGAAAAAAAACGGATAACGCAGGCGGTCATTGCCTTGAGGAGAACCCAGACACCGTCGACAATGAGCAGGGCGTCAAACGGCGCCAGCGTTCGTGTAAGGTGTGCGCGCTTTTCAAGGTCAAGCCCAGGAAGTTTACCAAGTACTTTTGCCCGGAATGCTCCACGGGCAATCGGCGGTACGTGTGGCTTGCTCTTCAAAATGATGTCTGTATGTCTAACGTATAGTTTTGTGCTGCCACAGTAAGTACCTATGCAATGTTGTGTGCGAAGGCAGACAAAATACGTGTTTTCAGATTTGGCATGCTGAATGGGGCAACGGAAACGATATCCCGCGGCAGCTGCTGCAGGAGCACAAGGTTCGCGACCGCCGGCCTCCAGCGCATCCCGGTAAGAAACGACGACGCAGTACTCATGTACGCAGTGAAGATGCCAGCGAGCTCGGAGATGCAACATGGCCCGCAAATGAGGGCGTGGACAGCGTGTGACAATTGCCCGAAAAAGCGGACGTGGACAGCGCGTGACCATAGCCCGCAAAAGCGGGCGTGGACGCATTCCCTTCGGTTGCCAGCTCCTGCAGGCCATCACCGCCAGCCACGCTCCATCCAACCGGGAGGAAGTGGGGAGGAAAAAATTGGTGAGCATGGAGATGCTGACAGCGCGGGGGAAGGAACAGCAATCAACGTGTTGTAGGCACCACGTCTTTGCTCGTGTGCAATCAATGGAAACGTGTATTTTTGCATAATTATCATTGGACAAATATACATGGTGACCATTGCTGGACGTTTGCAACGTTTCAAAAGTTGGACAAACTAATAAAAAGGACGTTTGGTATGTTGACATAGCTGACATTAGCATGTCAGCGACGTTATTTTGACGACATAAGAGGAGTTTATGTTGGACGTGTCTCCACTATACGCAGTAGTATCCACTCATACCCTCCCCAAACCTCTACGTACTCAAGTGATGCCACATACAAATATACATAGCATAATATATGGGACGGGGTCAAAATATACCCTCGTGAATAGCTCCGGGAACTAAGGGGTTAAGATTTCAAAAGTGCCGGATTAAGCTTAACTCTTCTTGACGTTGCTTCTGTTCTTCCTCCGCCGTCAATTTGGTCCCGCTGCTCTCTCTGAGTCCTTGTGTACTGGATCTTAAGACTGTGCGGCCCGCTCGGTGTGCACGAAAGCAGAATAGTGCTCTCCCCAATATCGCACTATAAGTGGCGGTGTCCCTCCTGCAGCTTTTGCTTTGCTGATTTCCGCTAAGCATCTTCCCAGCTGCAATGGAACCTGTTGTCCGGTCTCAAACACTTTTCGTCCCTTGGATCCTGTTCCCGGTCTATACATGGAGCAATACCATTGTTGTTTATGATCCGTGTCAAACGCTAATACGAAAATCTTCCTCTGCAGGAAGTTTGCCGCGATTGTCATGCACTACATCCCCAGTTGTATCTGGGCACGAACACATCCAGACTGGATGAAGAATTCGCGTAGTCATGCAAGTACCAACGGAATTGCATACTAGACTCAAGAGTGTCCATTCCATCCCAACCCCGCTGCACGTTTATCAAAGTTGCTTTTCTCGCGAAGTGGTCGAATTGCTCCAGAAAATTCAACTGCTCAGTCCAACCAATCCCTCTTTTGATGATCGATGTTAGACCCTCCAAATACTGCTTCGACGTTGCCAAGTCCTGATCTGCAACTGCCTCCGCCAACGCCATTGCCATACAGTTGCCTGACGCTGGCGGGACTACCTGTCGGAGCCCCAGCCTCTTTTCGATCCCGGCAAAGTCCGTTATTTCCTCCAGCGACTGCTCAGTTTGAGGTATTGCCGGACCTCTGAATTGCCTGATGTCTTCGCTGCTAACGCTGCGCGTTCACGCCGCTTTAATGCCACTAGTTGTGGCGTTGGCTTGATCTTAGGCGGTTTACCGTGCACCAGATGTAGTTCAGCTTTCTCTTCCTCCGAGATTACTGCCTGCACGGGAACCTCCGCTTCATCACTTGACGAGATGTTAATGGTTGCCACCGGAGGGGGATGCTCTTCCGTCTTTTGTTCTTGCCCTTCATCCTCATCTCCGTCATCGTCCAATTCAGCGAACCTTGACGCTGCCACTGGGATGCGCTGTTGTAACGTGTCCGCATGCGCAAATAATTTGCGCCCCGCCGAAAGCGACTTAGTGAACCATGGCCTCTTTGGTTCCGGTGCTATCGGATCTGCCTGCACTCTTGGTGCTGTCTCCCCTGAACGAACTGGCTGATCCTCCTTCTCCTCTCCATGCCGACGCTCGTCCTGCTGCTGTCGCGTTGTTGGCGCGGGCTGCACAGCAGCTTGCGACTTCTTCTCAGCTTCCTCCTGCATCTTTAATCCCTTCACCGCCATGGTCTTGACCTCTTCAAAACTGGTGAATGGCTTTGCCAGATCATTAAGCACTGCGATTTTCTGATCGACTGCAATACGACTGCCGGGCCCGAGCAGTTGTGCGTCCGTGCACCGGCATCTAGCAATCGTATGACCCAAGTTGCCACACCTTAGACATTGCAATCTCTGCCCCACGGAGGGGTGCTTGAGAATTAAAGTCCGACCGAACCACACGATTCGTACGATCCCCCGCAAAAACTCCGGACACTCCATTGATTTCATGGTCAGTTGCCACACCGTTGAGGTTCGTGAGTCCGGTGTACAAGTATCCATGTCTTCCAGTTCAAACTCCGTTGAGATATGCTGCTGCAGGTACGCGGTCAGTCTCCCGATGTCCGTGAACCTGGTGACATTATGAATGTCTACCGTGTATTCACGTTGCATCGTAGGTCTGGTTCCGTCCCGAGCAAGCTGACGTGTCCATACTGACCCCCCATCCTGTCTGTGCACATTGATCAATCCATAGACGGCTTTCTGGAACGGTATTCTCATCAACTGGTACTTCCTTGCCGTTGCACGCTCAAAAAAGAAGAAGTGTACACTTCGTTGAACGTAGTTATAACTGATCGTTTTGGTCAGATTTAACATGTGCTGCACCTCCTCCACGTTGGCATGTGCTGCCACCGCCGCCAACATGATGTCGTCCTTTATCGCCCGTGTATTCTGCCTGCTCGCCTTGACATACGCTTTGCCTCTCACCTGTAAGACCAGCTCGCCCTCTACCTGCATCTGAATTGTGCGATACAGGCGAAGGCGCTGCTTCGAGTACAACACACTCTTCAGAAAATCCGGCATCCTGCGACACACGATGCTACCGTCCGCGATACCTCCGATGATTCTCCATTCTGCCGTGGTTCCTTCGCGTAAAGCTCGTCCTTGACGTGCCGCCAGCGGTTGCTCCCACAAGTCCATGAGCTCTGCTATTTCCACTTTCGAAAACTTTGCTGGATTGAACATAAAGGTTTGGTACCTCTTCACTGTCCCGTCCTGCGTTTCTTCATTCAATGTTCCTGCCTTCAGCTTCGCCGCCCAAAGGTTCATGGGCTGATCCCGCGCCCATTTAATCTTGCTGGTCAAGCTTTGCATGATTGTCTTGAACGGCCAGCTAGTGTTGCAGAGATCCTGCGTGACTGACATGGCGTATCTCTCCCAATCCTCAAACGAACCGCTTGACTCGATAAATGCTTCCTTGAAGGATGTAGTGAGCTCTGCTTTCTCGTCCCCACGCAATTTGGGGTATCACTTCTTCCTTCCCGGCACTCGATCTTAATCAATGGCGACCTTGTCATGAGCAATGGCGAAGAGCTCCACGATTGTGGCGATCTAGTCATCTCTAGGGCGCTCGTGCTTTCTTGCTTTCATTGCTGCTACCACGGCTGCGAACATTTCTTCAGGCTGCACCTCCGGCATGTTTGCTTGCTCTGCCTCCGTTGGAGGTTCCGTGCCGCGCTGCCCTTTCGCCGTCTCCTCTTGCTCCTCCTTGTCTCCTGGTTGCTGCCCAGGAACAGCGTGCGCTCCTTGTTCAGCCCCCATCGTCTCCCGTTCGTACTCCTTGCCGTTCTCTTCCGTTTGCGAAGGTGACGTTTCTGCCACTACCGAATCTTGGGTAGCCTCCTCCATTTCCTCGTCCTCTTCCAGGCTAACTCTCGTATTCACACCATCCCATCCCGGGTCTCCAAGGTCTGGTGGTCGGGTCGCCATGTCCGGCGCCTGCTGCATTCCGGGTTCCTCACCTCCCTGCAGGGTTCATCCGCCGGTTGGGTGATTCTGCTATACTCGAATCAAGTATAATTCGAGCCAGTTCCGTGTACACTTTTCTTCCAATTCTGGCCGCTGGTACTGGGCGGTCAGGGCTCTGCTGGGTGCGTCGCAAAATTGAAAGTGAGCGCAGCGGCTGTAACTACTATCATGCAGACAGGCTGTTTCATGTGACATCAGGAAGGGGCTCTACCCAGACTGGGTTAATATGGGCAATCGCCGGTATCAACGAAAAGTTCAGGATCGCAAGAGGAGGCGTCACAGGATATTTGGGACCAGCAGCAGTGGAACGGGGATCTGGAAGAGCTGCGGGCGCGATTAATGGGGCTATCGATACCGCATGAGTTGCAGTGCGAAATACATCTCATTCTGGAGCAAGCGGATCCTACGCGGTACATGGAATTGTTGTCGTTCTTGGTAAACACGGCCTCGCAGCTATCACAAGCTCAAAGGGACCGTATACTGGAACTGGATTTGAGGGAGGAAGGCAATAATGAGGTGAAACAATTGCTTCAACGCTATCAAATTCCATTGGGAGTTTTGCAGCAATGGCAGTGGGACGTTGAAAGGACACACGCAGAAGAGAAAGAGGAGATGCAACAGCAGGATTTGGTCGAAGATCAGCAGCCTGAGTCGGAATACGAACCATCTCAATCAGGCAGTGAGGCATCATCACAAGGTGGGACGGGTCCCTCATCAAGACAACTCCGCAGTCAGTCCAACTTGCCCAAACGACCACATGCACTGACTCCAATCGAAGGGGAGGAAATTCGACAGGTCATGCGATCGAAAAAGGGAAGAGCACCAGCATTTCAAGAGGATGTTACAATGCCGGAAGCGGTAGATGCTGTCACGGACACGGCACTACTGGTAAAGCCGCTTGGCCGGCGTTATGGCAAAAGATGGAGCAGGTCTGGCCAACATCGGTACAGATCGGATTTCCGTTAGTTAACAGTCCGATGGACACATGGATTGCAGTTGCACAAAGAGAACCAGCATGGCTCTTGCGTACAGTGCAGAGATTTGCATACCCAGAGGAGCTGCTCGGAACGATTAGTGAACGTGTGTTTGAAGCTTGGACAGCAGGCTGGCGAAAGGAATGTCTTTATGGTCGGCTGGTAGCATATCGCAGTCGAACCGAGGATAAGGCAACTCATCGATGGCTTGATGAGTGGAAGACAAGGTTCACGAGGCAACCGCTAGGAAATCTGCCACCGCTCTTCGACAACAGGGACGACTGGCTCAAGCTGCGAAATCGCGGATACGGGAATGATGATATCCTGAAACTTTGTGATGTCGGGAATAAATTCAGACTCGCACAGCACATAATTTGTGCGCTCGTATACGAGATGGAACTTAAGGTGCTGACCGCATTAGAGCACGAAGATGAGAACGGAGCCCACTCGAGATTGGTGCGGCACTTGCTAGCGCTACGGACGATAGCGAAATACAGAGCGGCGTACACAACGTCGGCTCACACGGTAGATTGGCGGGCAGTGGCGCGTTATTTTGCTGTAGCTCTTGAGGAAAGTGATCGGGAGCTGATTATACAGAATGAAGATGGCCAATAGGTGGCATGAGGAAGCCTCGGCGACGATGATTGACGAGGTTAGTACGGACGCTTACGGGCGTCACGTGCAGTTGCATGTAGAAACCAAGAAAGTGATGAAAAAAGGAGACGGAAAGTATGGCAGGATACGCACCGAGTTGAAACGCAAAATGTGCGAGGTTTTGTCGAAGAAAATCGGAGTAAGTGGATGCCAGCGTGGAGACGGACACCAGTGAAGGAGAGACCGGTGGCTTGGATGCTCCAAGAAACGCATGTAGGAACAGTGGAGGAGGCAAGAAAGTTGAAGGAGCGATGGAACCGATTTTGGGGGAAACAACATCAGCCGCGTGAGCAGGAGTTGTCGTTCGGGAGTATTGATGCGACCCGAACGGGCGGGGTGGCAATACTGCTGAATCCCAGCGAGGTAGGCCAAGTGGTGCCGTGGAAACAAGGCGGGTGGATGAATAGAAATACGGAGATACAGTTGGACAACAAATTACTGGTGAATCTGTACGCACCAAATGACCGAACGGAGCGAGAAGAGTTCTTCACGGAACTGGCACAGCGAGAGTGGCCAAAAGGAGATATTATTATGGCCGGCGATTTTAATAGCGTGCAGTGTCCGGTATTGGATCGGCTGGGAGGGCGCCGGAGTGGACGGCCAGAGAGCGCAGCCCTACAAGACTTAGTGCAGTAGATGCACTTAGAAGATGCGAGCACGCTGGCAGTGGCGATCGAGGACGATGAGGAGGAGCCGGATCCGATAGAGGTGTTCACGTACTGGGGGCCTGAGGCCGCAAGCCGCATTGATCGATTTTACGTGCCGCAAGCTTGGGCTGGTGCAGTGCAATGGGTGGAGGTCGCGGAACCAGCGGCATCATCAGATCATCAACGGGTGCGAATGCACTACAGAGAGGTAGGATCATCGTCGACCAGGAAACATGGTAAACGAGTGGTGCAATACCCAATTAAGACATCGCAACCAGATCGAGTCAAAGCAGCTTTGATGGGTGAGCTTACGGATGCAACGGTAGGCAAACAAGTTACGTCTCAAACATGGGATGCAACGGCGCAGCTGTGTGTGGCATCGCGAGAATTGAAAAGAAGGAAACTCAACGGAGAAATGCGATCATTCATAGACTAAATGCACAGAACCGAGGTCATCTATTCATTCGGAAAGAATTATTGGAGGTATCGGAGGTTGAGGCGCGTGAAGAACATCTGGTACGGTTGGGTCAGCGGTTGGAGCGCACGACTGAGCAATTGCGGTGGAACTTCAAAAGGATATCGACATGGGAGAAGGATCAATCGATAAAAGAGATTAAGCAGATCAATGGAGAACCATTCAAGCGAGAGATGACGCTATCAGACTGGTTTGCGTCAGAGTGGCGACCGATCCTGGGAGTGATTCACAACGCAATTTCAGACGAAGGAAGACCTAGAACAAGCATTTGATGCGTTCGTGAAGATCCCTGAGGCTAGAAGACTCAAGCCGGAGCAGACTGTTGGGTTGATGGCAGAAATCACAGCAGAAGACGTCATTCAATCCATTGCGGACTTGAACAGGTACAAGGCGGCCGGGGGAGATGGACTTAATAACGACTTCTTCAAAGACAATCAGGTAATATTAGTACCAGCGATGGTAGCCATTGGAAATGAGCTGATCAGAGGAGGAGAACCGCCTGTGTCATTTTTGGAAGGGCTGATCTTGCTGTTAAAGAAGAAAGGGGATTCCGTGGATGCTATGGACTTCAGACCGATCACACTTTTTCAAACAGGATACAAAATTTTCACCAAAACCTTAGCAAGGCGAGCTCAGAAAGTGATGGGAACGCGCCGATAGGTGACTCGCAGCAGGGGGTTGTGCACGGCAGAAAGATGATGAAGACGGCAATGATGATGCTATCGATTTTGGACAAGGCGTCTGAGCGACCGGGATTAACTGCGGCACTGAGTCAAGCTATACTGCTCCTAGATTTTCGCAAAGCTTATGACACGGTGGCACGGGAGTTTTTATTTTTAGCGCTGCTCAAATTCGGATTCTCCCAGGAGTTTGTTGACATGATTCGGAAGCTTCATGCCGGTACGACGGCGAGGTTTGTGGTGAATGGAGAACTATCACGGGCACAGAAAGTGATCTCCGGCATACGGCAAGGCTGCCCATTAGCACCGCTGCTGTTTATACTTGCAGCAGAGGTGCTAGCGCTGGCCATACGTCAAGATTCGGAGATTGTTGGCATCACAATTCCAGGAAGAACGGGGGACAGGCATAAGTTCTCTGCGTTTGTAGATGATTTTACCGTATTAGTCAACGAGGCCAAGCAGATCGCACGTGTGATGCAGATTGTGGAGCGGTTCGGGCAGTTATCGGGCCTACATGTACAACCAACCAAGAGCAAAGTGATCTTTTTGAATACGGCAGTAGCTGAAGAGGAGTACATGGGTATCCCGGTGATGAAACACGGGAAGACTGTGCGATATTTAGAGCATGCGGTCGGAACGGGAGAGCTGCAGAACGTCAATTGGGCAACAAGGATCAGGAACGTGCAGCGGAGGTTGGCAAC
Source organism: Phytophthora europaea (assembly GCA_030463285.1). Taxonomy (NCBI): domain Eukaryota; phylum Oomycota; class Peronosporomycetes; order Peronosporales; family Peronosporaceae; genus Phytophthora; species Phytophthora europaea. Next base: position 14,825 of record JAHQIV010000751.1, read on the forward strand.
GGCAGCACATCTAGCTACCAGTGTGGAGAATCGGGTAAAGATCTTAAACGTGATCATGCTGCCTTCGATATTGTTTACCGCAGCGGTGTTCGATATGCCAGCATGGGCAGAAGTCCAGATCATAAACCTCCAAAAGCAGTTCTTGTGGCAGCACTCCACAAGCACAGAAGCGACCCGACACAAAATAAACCCAGGGTTATTGTATACGCCCAAGCGTGCTGGGGGCGTGGGACTGGCATCGGTACCTGTGGCATGCCTGACACAGAAGGTGAAACAAACGATGTGTTGGCTGATTCAGCGAAGAGACATCTACTATGACGCATGGAGAGCTTGGACAACGCGAGGGTGGTCAACGGATTGGATGGACGGCGTAACACCAAGACTGGAAAGACGAGGCGGAAGAAGTGGCATCCGCGGTACGGCAGGCAACAGGCTTCAGCAGACAATAGGAGCGTGGATAGCGCCGCCTCAGAGCGAAGCGGTGCAAATGCAGACTAATAAGCAACAGGAGCTCACGGAGTTAGCGACGGAAGCGATCAGTTGGTCGACGGAAGAGGAATGGATGATTGAGGTACCGCAAAAGTGGAGTTGGGCGCCGCCCAAGCTTAGCAAGGAGGAAGAGGCATTCTGGCCGACATACCGATGGGAGGAGAACCCATGGATCCGTGATCAAACTGGCAACATGCTCAAGCGGAGCAAGTACAACAGAATACGACCGTGCACGTTGGCGAAGCTGCATTTGCAGCGAGTTGGGATAGCGATGTACTCAATGATTATTCCAACGGCAGCAGGAAAGCAGCATAGGCAAGACAAGCATCGTCGATGGGGGCTGGCTATAATCACCAGCATGCCGGAGCTCGCGATAGGTACTGGACTGCAGGTGCACAACATTCTGAGAATGCGACACCAGACGCAACTGCAACAAGAGTATGAATGGGACATCGCAGGGGTCGGACGAGTACGAGGACGACCGAGGTGTGGCACAGAAGAAGAAAGTGGATGCATCGAGCTGGAGCAGCAACCGAATGGTGTACATTGGAGCGTCATTCGCAGCGGACATGGAGGAGATCGGACATCGTAAGATGAATTGAAGTTACGACGACGCGACGAGGAAGGTAGTATTGTGTTCTACGCTCACCCCCTCATCCACAGGTTTCCATGGAGGGTGGCTGAGACGGTGGCGAATAAGCACGTGTGGAAAGCCATCAAGAAGCAGCCATTTCAGAAGTACAAAGGCGACAGCCTAAAACTTGGAGGACTGTTGGATCGACTGACTCAAGCGGCTAAGAGCAGCAAGTGGCAAGCGGCAGCAATGCAAAGGACCCCGAAGCAGGTCTGGAGACAGAGCAATGAGCTCACAGAATACCAAGTTTGGGTGGGATATCGGGTAGCTACGAGACAACTCAACTTGCATCATGAAGATAGAGGAAGAGATAACACCTGCAGAAAGCTGGTATGTTACAGTGGAGTCAAGGAGACGTTGGAACACATATTCTGGGAATGCCCCAGTGCACAAGCGTGTTGGCGCCACTTAATCAGCCATTGGAGGAACGAGAAGTTGGAAGCCGAGCAGCTGGAGCGATTCATAACCAACTGTGCCAGTGGCACGGCGCCAGCACTGTCAACAACACAGCAGCAAGACTGGGAGATGAATATCCGGATATGGAGGAGGAGATGTGTAGGACATGGCAGCGAATGTGGCGTATCCTGAGCAGTGTTTGCATCACAATGCTATGGATGCAACGAAATCGAGTGATCTTCCAACAGGAAGCAATCACCGTAGAGCAAAGTGTGCAAGAGTACCGAATTCCTCGGCTTATTACGGTCACCTGCTTATAACGGTCGACCAATC
>JAHQIV010000752.1:0-16647 GCA_030463285.1 Phytophthora europaea
GTTGGAGAGAAATCAATCTGACACGCGTAATAAACACTGTTCTCACTTACTTTCACGTACAAAACATTTTCCCCTGATGGATTGATCAAGTACGCTCCAGCATTGACGAGAGCAGTCTGGATTGATCGATTGATATCATCATACGAATAAATACCGTCTTGAAGACTGATACTTATGGTAGAAGTAGTAGCAGCAGTAGGTACTTCAACTTTGAATGTTGTGTTCTGGAACTGAAACGAATCAATGTTGTACTCACTATTGTACATCGTGATCGATTGGATAGCGCAGACTACATCACGGAAGTCAGCAGCTGAACCAGGAAACGAATACTTCCAAGTTGAATTCGTTCCATCTTGAACGAGATTAGTACTGTCCAGTTTCAGAAAGCTTGCTATTGTAATAGTATATTTGTTAGATCATATTTAAGCGATAAATGTCTTAAAACATAAACGACTTTATATAGATATGATTGGACGAGTATATAAGATTACGAACGCGGACGAAAGCATCGTCTATATCAGTAGCACTACTAAGACGTTAGAAGAGAGATGGTCGCAGCACGAATATGACTACAATAAATGGTACTGGGGTATTTGTAAGTATAAGTGCTCAATCTATATTCAATTTCGTGATTATGGAATGGATACATTTAGTATTCAACTCAATAGTGAGCATGAATTAGAAAATCGCAGTCAGTTGTATAAGCAAGAACAGTTGGTCATTGATCGTACGAGATGCATTAACGAGCAGCCCGCATACAAGGGTGAAGAAGATAAAAAAAGAAGCTAAACGACGTTATCGCATAGCCAACAAAGCCCACGTCGATAAGCAGAAGCGTCAATATTATCAAGCAAACAAAGCCGCAATCATTGATAAGCAAAAGCGCTACGTTCAAGAAAACAAAACATCTATTGAAGCGTCGCGATAGGAGCGTATTCATTGCGGATGTGGTAGTCGATTTCAAAGGGCAGGCAAAGCAGAGCATGAACGAACAGCTAAACACCAACGATGGATTGAGGAACAAAATTAAAGATCATCAGGATTGATTACCTCACTGAAATTGTATCTTAGCTGACTTTTCACACTATCTAAGAACAATATTTGTCCTTTCCCACGTGAGATTGCCTTATTATATGCAATCATCATTTTTTTATCATCGATTCCGGGTATATTGAAGTCTCGAACTACCATCTGTAAATCACGCTTGGAATTGGCGTTAAGGATCGCGACATATTCTGAGTTCAAACGCAGAAGTTTATCCGTTGCAAAGTAGCTGTGTGTGATGAATATCGTACTAAGAAAATGGTGTCGCCCTCTTATGAAGAACCCGCTAAATATATTTTTTTGCAGTAGCTTGTCCGCGCCGTAGTCACCAATAAGGACTAATTCAACTTTTTTTACTGTTTATCGGAGTGCTACGAACGTTATCTATGTTTGGAGGTTCGTCATAGAATGTGATTAAGCCATCAAGCTTTCTCTAAGAAAATCGTATATAGGTTGATCTTTATTGCGAGCAATTACATGCAGGTGGGCGAAAACATTGGGCGAATGCTTTAGAATATACATCACTAAATTTGTCTTGCCGGAATAACTTGGACCCAAAATAAGCATTCTGAACAAGCTTTTGATATCTAATTCTGGAATTGTTTTAACAGAAATCCCTCGGTATCGTTTTGGAATATCATTGTCGTAGTTCGGTATAGTACTCATGATTATCATCTGATCTATATAGGATCAAACAAAATGAGTTCAGGTTTTTCATATCCGCAACCAATTTTCCAATCACCAATTTATAACCCCGCATTCTATCTGACGTTGGATGCCAGTGGCTATCTCACTTATGATTACGCTCAAACACTATATTTAGGTAAGAATGACTATCGTCTCACTTACATTACTGGCATCACTCCAGGAACAGCTACGCCCGGTGTTGCTCTTATCGTAGGAAATGATGGTAGCTTAAGCGGTCTTGGAGCTGTCAGCTGCAGCAGCCTTACTGTAAATGGATCCAGGGTCTCTGCTCCTCCCGATTACGTTATTGGGATCAGTCCCGGTACCGCTGCCAATAGCAAGGCTCTTGTACTGGGTGCATCTGGTGAGATCGGTACGATTACGACACTGACAGCAGCCAACATCTACGGTACGCTACAAACAGCTGCTCAGGGTAATATCACGAGTCTTGGTACGCTCACTCCGTCTAACGATTGGAGGTAATCTAACGATGAGTGGCACATCTCGCGTTCTGAGCATTACAGGATCAGGTTGTTATATCAACGCTACATCTTACAGACAAGCTGGCGTGGCGTACAACATCTCCGCAGTCTCAAAGCTATCTCTGGCCACTGACGGAGTTGCTGAGGCCTCTAAGGCACTTGTTCTTGACTCTTCTCCCAGCACGAGAGGCTTGGTAGCTCTTGAGCTCAATCATTCATCAGCATCTATCACGTCAAGCTCAACGATGAGTAGCTATGCACTTCTTCTCAGGAGCAAATCTACAGCAGTTGGAGCGAGCACTGGAATTTGCTTTGCGGCTACGACAAACGCAATAGGTTCCTCTACAGGTGGCGCAAGCATCCTATTTTCAGCATCTGGAGCAAACAGTGCGGAGCATTGACCATTAATGTCAAACCAACTTCAGGTGGCGTATCAACCGCACTATCAGAGGCTGTTCGCATAACAAGTGATGGATTAGTAGGGATCAATCAGCTATATCCATCAGAGATGCTCGATGTTGGTGGAAACGCTTACATTGCAGGCGATCTATTAATTGCTGGAGGAGCTCTATACACGAAGCTTCTCTCCAGGTAATGGACCAATATGGAAATATGACTCCTGCATCGCTAACCACAAGCAGTCTGACCGTAGCTACGATTGTACCAACTACCCGATTCATTCCTTCTACAGCCTCGGCATCGGGTGTCTTATGGTATTCGAGTACTTCTCGATATTTTGGCCAGAGAGTTATAAGAGGCGACGAAATTAGCATCCTCAGCTACTCTGCAGGTGGGACGTACAACGATTACATAAAATGGAACCACAATACGGGAGCTCCCGTGATGACTATTACCGGATTCACTAATTTAAATGCTATCAACTCAAATTCCACAACGATGATATACCTCAACAGTTCCGATCGATGCGGGATCAAGAACACTTCTCCCAAAGCTACTCTCCATGTAGGAGGAACGTTGGTTGCCAATAGTGAGATTTATACGAAGTCTAATTCATCGGCAAGTGCTTCATATCGCGGTAATTGGTCCTCTGCTAACTACTGGGGATCAGGTTCCGATACTACTACAGGCTCAATCCGATTCGGGACCTGTGATGCAACGGGGGCGTGGCTAAGCTACGTTCCAATCAGAGCAGGAAGTTATACGAATGCATCCGATCGAAGGCTTAAGACGGACATTCTCGACTGTCCATATGGACTGGATACTATAATGAGAATGAGTCCAAGAAAATATACCATGGCTCAAGAACAGACCAATTATATAGGATTTATCGCGCAAGAGTTGTACGAGATCATCCCTGAGGTCGTTGAGAAGGGAGCAAATGATGATACAAATCCTAACAGGTATCCGATTAACCCCTGGGGCATTGACCTTGGGAGCCTGACATCAGTACTGTGCAAAGCTATTCAAGAATTGAAGGCAGAAGTTGCTGAGTTGAGATCAATTATCTCTGAGTGAATATAAAGATGGAAGTTCTTGATATGGCTGGCCGTAGGCCGCCCGGAGCCGCTACGCGGGCTCATTCGTCCGAATACTCGCAAGCATAAAAAAATTGTAGCTGATGTGATCATTAATGGTCGTCTCTACAAGAACATTCATTTTGGCGATACTCGTTATCAGCAGTATCGAGACTCTACTCCATTGAAACTCTACGCTCATTTGGACCATAATGACTATACCCGCAAGCTACGGTATCTTGCAAGACATGCCAAGGACTCTGGCCCTGCAGAAATGCTTTCAAGAGAATTGCTTAGGTGATATATATATGGACTCTTGCTCTTCCAACCCTCTGCAGGGCCATAAGCTGAGATATTTGAAAAGGATCAAGTCGACGTGCGTGCACGTCTTGATGAGTTGAGGTCGATTATCGCTGAATAAGTATAGAAAAATGTGCAATGAATATTATTGCTACTAAATGATTTCTATCCGTTGGTTAATATACAACCATGGGTTGCAAACCAAGTAAAGAGCTCAAGACCAATTTAACGACCGATGAACCGCGTCAGATTGTCGGATCGACAATGCTCCAAGCTGACAAAATTATTGTTCTTGGCGATAGTGTTTTCCTCCCCACTAAAACCCGCGAAGGAGAGTCTGCCATACTGAAGGTGAGCATAAGCGATAAAAAATTCTGTTTATCGAGGCTATGCTGATAAACTTGTTAGGAATGGTATTACTTAGATGGCAACACGCCGGGCGTGGTGTCGCTGACACTTCGCCCAAGTGCGAAGCTTACAGCTTAAACGTCTTCACAGGTTTTTTTTCTTGGGCTGGTAAGCCCAGACGCGACCGCCCTCTGTCTGAGTCGATGCATCTACCTTTCTGATTGACTTATCTAGGTCAGTAGCCCATACTGGTGCCTGAGTCTTCTGTGGACGATCATGGATGATAAGGTTCTTCATGATGGCTTTAAGCTCAGCAACGTTGAGATCGGCGTTATCGCCATAGCTACCTCCTGAACAGGAAATAATGCGTGGGTTGAAGAAGAACATGTTTCTATAATATAATAAATAAAACATTCACGTACCAGATTAATAAAAGCGGGATCCTCATGATTTATAGTAGTCGAGTTATAATTTGCTTAAACTCTTTATCACCAATTAGTCGGTTGCTGTACATATCCACAGTGAGAGACTTAAGCTGCTTGATGATGCTTGGATTATCATTCCCTAACTCCATCTCCCCTTTCAGCTTATCATACTCGGCTCGAAGTGTCTCTAATGGATCCGTGAGCTTATCATGAAAATTGTACTGGAGATGTGTGATCGCAAGGATCTCCTTGAAGAGCTTTTTATCGTCGATACTGAGCTTATCGTAAGCAGCTTGATCGATATGCTGCTTATAGACGAGTGTCTTAATCATAGATTGAAGGCCATCACTAATTTGACACTTAGGACCACATTTGCGTCGGTTTGGTTGAGCGATTACGAGGGTCTTAGCATCCAAGTCAGGGATACGGATATACTTGCTTCCAAGCTGCTTGTAGGTATATGCTGACGGTGTTGCTAATCCTTGAATCTCATTGAGATTGTACGTACGACCACGACGAGCTACACCTTCCAATGGAGCAACACCCGTGCCTCTAAGACCACGTCCCTTTAACCCACTACCGGAACTTGACTCGCGTCAGAATACCTCTTAGCCTTCGCTTGGAATACAGTCTTTGTAGCTCGCATCGCTGCGGTAGCTGCCTTCAGTACTGATCTCGCTGATTTTGAGTGAGATTCCCTCACAGCTTCCTTAGCTTCTTCATTGCGCTTCTGAGCTTCACCATACGCCTGAGCAGCTGCCTCCGAGTCGTCATGAAGCCTTTGCAAATTTTCGTCATGCTCGTATTCATCGATACTTTGACGTTTGATATCATGAGCAGACTTCAGTATCGCATCATTTAATGCTTCGAGGTTATCATCAAGGTTTTTACGTCTTCGTTCGTCCAATTTCTTCTCTTTAACCAATTTAGCTGCTTCTTCATCATTTGACGGGGATGGATATTCATCATCATTAAGGTATTTATCCAAATCCTCAAACCAATCAAGTAGTAATGTAAAGGTATCCATCCACCTGATAGTTCTCATCAAACCCTTCCAAGCTGCACCCGATACTTGCTTATGTTTTTTATATTTATCTTCCGTCATGATATTTAAAGGTCTGGATTCAGTTGGCTGACCAAAATAGTATGTTGGATGAGGTTTTTACTCCATTTTTTGTATCAACCACTGGTATTAGCCTGAAAGGTATTTCAATATCCTTCGAATGAAGTTGTGCGTAGTAACCAGTCAATATCCTTTTCGTATCATTGTCCGCGTTGCTCAGATTTTGATCCATATCTTCATCGATGCCGCTCAATGTTCCATGTCTTGCTTCCCCATCGACTGGCGTAAATTCCTTGACGTCAATTACCTCGTCATTCTTACCTATTATTTCTAACTGAAGTCCTCTGTCTCTGACCATATTTATAAATGAACGGAGCGTAAGTTGCCAATTCACCGTTTTTGTGATAGCTGACTTAGACCTATCGCTTTCTTTTAAATAGACGCTAATTGAATTTCCATCAACCCAAACGTATCCATCATTATCAATTGGAGATGATTTGCTTGGTCCATTAAGAATAGGGACAATCTTCTTTCTCAAACCATTGGATTCAAGCAAACCCTTATTTTTACTTATGATCCAAAACAGTTTGATTTTGTCATCAGTTTGATCAGAAGTTGTGGAAGTAGAACTATCGAAGAGAAAACTGTCTTCAAGTCTTTGTTTGGTACGATCAGCAGTATCCCCGTCTGATGCATTGACTCTTTTCCTCTTTGATCCAATATACTGCCATATCTGTACGGGAGTATTTATATCCTCTTTTCCCATTTCGTTGCGTTCCCTCTTTTCATTGATGTAATTTAGGAAACGAACATCATTAGTTATAACCACGCGAATATGGTCATATGTCTCTGACCAATTAATGGTTTGGACCAACACCAATCGATTTGTTTTAATATTATAAGTCTTTGCATCTTTACCAATATAATATTTCGACAGCTGCCGACCATTAGACGAAAGGGGATGAATACGTAAATCCGCAAGAATTGGATAAACCTCATATATTTCAGCAACCGCTTGTTTTGATCGCTTCTGTTCTTCGATTTCAGCGTTATCATCATCACTACATACATTTTTTCTATATTATCAGGAGCATCTTCACCAACCATAGCATCATTCATGATAGGGGTGTTGTTGATACCAACATCAATTACTGAAGGCTTTGCTTCGACGCCAGTATCGACCATCATCGGTTTAACATTTACTTCGGGAGTAGTTGATAACTCAGGGTTTGTCTGGGAGTATTCATCAATCAGCGTTTTTTTAAGGCCTCAGATGGCTCGGATGTTGAGTCTGTCTGAGTTGATTCAGTTGCTTTCTTGGCAACAGTTGTAATTCCATTCGAGATATCAGTAGCCCACGAAGCGCCTTCATGCATCTCACGCTTCGCTTTAGCTTGACGAACTCGACGCTGAGCTCTTTCAATAAGCTCCTGTCGTTTTTGCTCTCTCTGAGCGAGGGATGTGAAATTTGGAAACATCGATATTTGTAAGCTATAAAAAATGAGTACTCAAATTACCAATAGCTCGGCATAACTGAGTCATGGCGGAAAGGTAAGTAAGAATGACAGTTACGGTTTCGCTCATTGAGAAGATTCAAATAACGGTCTTTAATGCAATGGAACGGGACGCCAAAGATTGCTTCCAATTCATGCTTGTACTTTTGATTAGCTACCGTTTTGCGAAAAATTGAGGCTGCATCAAGATTAAGCAACTCATTCTTGATTCGACTAACCTCGTGAATGATCCATAGCTTTCGCCGAAGCTTTGCAAGCTCACGATCCTTTTCTATACATTGAGGACACATCTTTATCTATATATCAAGTCATATATTTCTCAAATCTTAGAAAAAATAGAAAAATAAATATACATGAGCCGGTGCTTAAGAGTATGCCTCTATTTTCTTTATTATCAAGCTAGCTGGAGCTCATTTTTTTCTTCCAGTACTCCTTCTCAAGAGTTGACATCCAATTCTTATTGATCAGGCGCAAATTATCTTGCGGCTCCCATGAGTCAGGCTCATTACCAACCCACCTAACTAAATATGTGAACTTACCCGATCGCATCTTTTTGTGTTCTAAGATCTTCTCGGCTTCTAAAATACCACCCCTGTTAATTGTGGCATCTGTGGTCTCTGTTTTAACAAATTTAAGATCATTTGGTGCCTTGTAGAGGGTATGACCATTTTTTGAACGGATTTGGACTCGGTAGCCATCAATTCCAACGATTTTATAGACTGCTTTGCTCCATCGAGCAGCTTCTTTATCAAATGTCTGCTTCTTGAGACGGTATAATACGCTTGATCCAATCTCAAACTCCTTTTCAATTCTATCAGCTTCCACTTGATTATGACTCAGATCCGCATCCATTACTTTGCCTTTTGCTTCATTTGGGGTCATACCAATTGAGCGGTGAAACGTGGTATTGTAGTTTTCGATAACATCGGCAATAACCTTTTGCGTAATTCTGCTGGGAGACATTTTAGTTAGTCTCTGCTTTAACGCTCTGTTGAATCGCTCGATTTTTCCCATTGTACCGTGATCACCGGGATCGTTGTTGTAGGGCTCAATTTTCTTGGATTTGAAGAATTCTTGAGCCTGTGAGTTCATGAACTCTCTACCATTATCCGTTGTCAGGATATCAACTTTGTGGAGGCGAACAAACGCTTTAAGCGCTGCTAATACAGTTGGCGCAGTCTTGTTTGACATGAACTTTGCGTAGCCCAACCTTGAGTTGATATTGATAGTTGTCAAAATTGGTCGCTTCTCCCAAAACGCAAGATCCATTTGCCTAGAGTTGGGGTTATGCGAAGCTATTTTGAATCCATCGAATCGCTTCTTCTGCTCCTGGAATCGTTGAATATCGGTCTGACTGGAATATCAATCCTTTACGATTTTGAGAGTTATCTTAGAATCTAATTCCTTTGCCTTCTGATACAGTGCTTGAGCCCCGATAAAACCGGTTTTTGGATCATAGTAGAGTTTTGTTAGTAAATCTTGAAACGACATGATCCTATATTTTATAGCAAAACAAAATGGTCAGACTTAGAAGTCTGAGCATCAGCTAAATATACCCCCTTAGATAGTAAGTGGAATCGTAGAAATGCCGTCCAATAGTACCTGTCGCTTATCGTAGAAATATGAAAGGGCGCTCTTTGTTTGAGTATAGGTTATGATAGATTTTGTTTCTTTCGAAAGTCTGAACCCCTTGCTAGTCCCTTGAAGTGTGATGCGGTCCCGTACAACAGTCTCAAATCCGTCAGGGTTAAGGACATGCTCATTCCGACCACGACCCTGCTGCACACCCTTTGCTGAAACTTTGACCTTGTAAGATTCGTCGGGTAGATAGCAAATATAGTTCTTACTCGATAGTGAGACCATAGCATCGCCTGACCATTCATCCTTGAACAGACCAGGAGTACGGCGATCAAACTTAGCTACCTCTGTGTTGTAGTCGCGTGGGAACCAATCGTATTTATGCTCCTTGAAGTGGGCACGTTGCTCAGGTTTAATACAGTCTTGAAACGGGTTCTCACAGCTGAAAGCGATATACGCCGAATCAGCGTCCATCTCCTGATACTCGAAGTCAGAGCGATCGAAGTAGAAGTCTATGCAGTCGTAGTAGAACTGAAGCATGCGTAGCTTGGCGAGCTGGTAGATGGCAATCGACAAATGGATGGGGTTCTTGTTATTAAGTCGCCGTTTCTTCATGGTGATTTCACAGGCGTCATTAAGCTCCTCGAGACCATGGAACGTAAAGTGTTCGATCTTGTTCTTAATAGCTACGTCGCTCGACTCATACTTAACCTCTTTATGCTTGCTCATGTCCATTCTTCCAACCCATGGAACGTAAAGTGTTCGATCTTGTTCTTAATATCTATGTCGCTCGACTCATACTTAACCTCTTTATGCTTGCTCATGTCCATTCCAGATCGACCAAAAGCACTGTTGCCTACCAGTTTCATCATCTCGGCAATCATAGCCTTGGACTTATCGACATCTCCCTCTCGTCGAGCATTTGATAGAGCCTCCATAAATGGAGCAAACGCCTTGTGAGAGCTGGCCTTGACAAAGCAGTAAGTCTTGGTGATCTCCATACCGTGAGAAAGGTACCACTTGAGCAAAGGGGTGTAGATGAGAATCTTGCCACCAAAGTAGCTACCAATTAACTTGTAAGCTTAGAGCGGTTTGATGTACGGGCCTGGTTGTAATCGAACATGTGCTTACCAATGACACTCTCGTCGGTACAATCGATTAATACATTCTTGAAAATGGGGGTCATTTCACTAAAGTAGTCTTTTAGATGGTCTGTAGTACGAATATCACATTCAAGAAAGCCAAATATTTTATCGGCGTTGATGTCGTCGATGATACCTTCATACGCTTCAACGGTAGTCAATCGACCGCATGGCATCTCATTACCAAGAGCCCAAAGATACAGAGCGTTAGCATCGTATCCGATAATTTTTTTACAGACCTTACCACCGCGAATCTTGGTTTCATTACGCTTAGCGTAGCGATTAAAGATAATGGATGGACCTCCGGCGATGTTGGATTTCATCTTAGCGTAGATATTCTCTTCCTCTCGATCAATAGAATATACCAGTCTGTCCGAGTTGAACTCAAGCAACTTCTTATACCGAAATCCCCCGAGGGACATATCTTTACGAGCTGAGTTGCACTTCACACAGCTGATCAAGATGTTGCCGTCGATGTGGCCAAGATTATTATTGATACGATCAGCTGAAGCGGTATCAGCGGTTAGCTGGCAGTAGCATAGACCACACAGATACTTTTGCTTTTGCAGCAATGTATTCAAGTGCTCGAGTGTCATACCAAATTTTCGCTTTGCCTTAGCATCCTGATTCTTGTACCCTCCCATGCGCTTAGCTGGAAATTAGAATGCGTTAGCCGGCTTCTTATCCGGATATTGGAGATTATTGAAGCAAGTCTGATACATGAGCTTCTCCGAAAGACCAGGTAGCGACACCCCATCCGCTAACATATCCAGATCGAAACGCTTGAAAAGTTCTCGTTGAGCCTTGATAGCCTTGATGAATGGGACTACGTCGAGATTGTTGTACCAGATCAATAGTTCCTTGATCGATTTCATCTCGTAGTACTCCCACACGAACTTTACTCGTTCGTAGTCATCCTTGGTGATGCTTGTTCCTCGGAGCTTGCTGTCAAAAGCTGACTTAGGTGGGATGGTAGTCTGATTTAGTACATTGAATGCAGTTATGTACTCGTAAAGGAAAAGACCCTTACCAAGACCACAGACACATCTAATGTTGTCATCACATTTACGACCACCGAAATAGGTTGTAAGATATTTATCGTAGCTGGTACCAGCTGGTACATAGTTGCTAATATCGAGCATTTTCATGTCCGATGTAGCAATGCACATGTAGCTGGGATTCTTGATGACAGATTTAAGTTTGTCGGTACCAATAACGGCAAACAAATCCTTCTTAATCAAGTTAACATCGTATCGACCAGAATTGGAACCGAATACTGGTACCTGATCAAGCTGCTGTTTTAGCTTCCCGTAATCAGACCTTTGCTTACCAAAGCCAAGACTGCTATGAAGTCAAAGAAGCTGGCATACTTTCCTTGTTCAATCCAACCCTCGACATCAGACATCTTGTAGGTCTTACCAAGTTTGACTCCTGGAATTTCCATACCTGTCAGACCGTGAGCATCTTCGGATCATCATTTACAAAGCAACGCACCTCCTCGGTTAAGCTATCAGCTACTGATACAGACACCGGAATGTGTTCGTTCGTGAAGACAGTATTCTCCCCGTGTTGAGTCGCAGTAGGCTTAAGGATGGCCTCAAAGTCATAAACGATGAAGTGATCGATGTACTGGTCAGCATTCTTGATTGAATACTTCGTAAGCAGTGATCGTATTGCGTTCTGAGCTGGTTTGTAGATAGTTGGCTCAGCTGGGAAGCTTTCGATATTCACGAGCTCGCACTGATTCTTTTTGTGGTTTTTAACCCTTTCAGCGCTGACGAAAACCATTTCACACTTAGGACATTGATACTTAGGCTGAAGCATATCGATGTTCTTGAAGTAAAGAGCATGATTCTCGAACGATAAAATATCCATACCTTCATACCCCTTGTCCGATCTACGAATGCATTCTACATTTCCAGAAACTACATCCATCTTATATACGTTAATACCAAGTTGGAAGCAGTCTTCAACCTCATCGAGCTGTAGTAGGTCAATGGGCTTAAAACTCCTAAACAGGCTCAACGAATATTTAACCCCCTTGAAAGAACAGTAGCGCTTGAATGCCTCCTTCACCTGAGCCTGAATTCTTCGAGGATCCTTCTTAGGGCTCTGGAATGTATGCCAGGCGATACAGTGGAAGACGCACTTGTTGTTGGTCTTGGGGAAGTTGATCACATGCTTGTTTTCGCGAATAATCTTAGGGATAACAGCTTCGCTATCCCCGAGAACATGGTCGCGATGATAGATGAAAATCTTGAATGCAGTGATCGCCTTTAGCTGATACCCAGAGCTGGGATAGTTCAGTTTGTCAGCCAACTCCATAGAAAGGATTTCCGAAATCACCTTCTTTTGAATATCAGCCTTGCTATTGATAGCGATAGGATTATTGAATACATGAGTATTAGCGAGATTTGGGTAGAAGTAGCGAGTGTCGTCAGGATCGGTCTTGCTTACAAGTTCGTACCCGAGAGCAATATTTATCTTAAACGCACTCGTTTGAGTCGAAAGGACTTTCTCGAGCTTGTTGTAGAAATCAGAAGGCTCAACACCCTCGTACAAATGTGATTCCATGTGATTACCATTGTAAAAACGGTACTTAGGATCAGCCTTGTAGTCGGGCGACAAGTGTTTCTCAAGGGTTTCAATCGAAACATTGAACTGCTTAGCTACTAATCTCTTGTTGATTAGACGCGAAACGTTGCTAACATAAACCATCTTGCCCGTTCTACCACGCACCTTAACACGGTAGCTACTACCACATTTAATAGCGTGAATATTTAATCTCTTTAATCCTTCGAGTTCGTGTGCAAACATGTTGCCTATATATGCTTGGCTATATTATTCTCCGTAGAGATGACTTTATAATTATTTGACCTTGTATCAGGATCGACTTTATATCTTAGTCATCTACAAAATGTTTAGAAATTAATTAATTCAAATATTTGGCTTATACCTTTTTTGGAGGTTTTAAGCCATTGTCATTGACTATATTTAAATTGACTTTTTATTTGAGAAAAAAATAATTAATTAATCAAGTTCGGTTTCAGAATTAAGTTCGGTTTCAGATCCGCTAAGTTCGGTTTGGGCTTACGCTTGCGAGCACGGATCTGCTCTCTATTCTTATCGTCGTAGTTCTTTTGGTATGACAAGCGAGCGTCGCGTGTGTGCTGATAGTAGCGCTTCTGTGCGGCCTTGATTCGCTCTTTGGTAGCAAGGTATTGTTCAGGTGAGTACGTCATCAATAGTATATTATTAACTTTATATTTGTCAAGATTAAAAAAAAAATAATGAATGTAAAACTGTCGGCATAATGTTCTATTCTATTAACCAATGTATTGTATAGGTCGAGCGGTTCTAAAACTACCCTAATATCGAAAAGGCTTTGCTTTCGCTCTAAGGTGGTCGAGAGGTTGCGTCGTTGAAATGGCACCTCACCCGAAAGAAGGTTTCAGGAATGTTCTCGGTGGTAAATTACGGTAAGGAAAAAAACTGCCGGCGTAATGTTCTAAGTATTACTACTCACATTTTCGTCCGTGGCAGCAAGACAGTAACATGGACCAAAACCATTAGAATTGTCAAGAAGGTGGACTCCAGTTCCCAACAGCGAAGTCTTCATCAATGGGGTGTTGCATGTAGCGAAAAGCCTCAACGAGAAGTCTACAAACAGTCCAAACCTCCCAAACGGTAGAATCACAAGCAACGTGGTTGTATTATCGTTCTGACACTTTGACGTCAAAATAATGATCTGGTGTGGGGTGTGTGTTTCTCTCCGACCTACCACGGGTACGCCTTGTTCAGGATGCTCATAAAGACGCTGTCCTTCAGGGGCATTTCGAACTTGTTGAAGAAGTATGTGACATCAAACGCGTCGCCATTCAGCGCGTCGCGCGCCGCCACGGGGAGCTGCCCCCAAGTGATGAGGTCCTGGAAGTCGCCGGAGTCCTTCGTGAGGTCAAGAGCAGCCTTGTTGCCCAGCACGCTGTAGTGAGACTCGAGCTTCACGCTGGTGCCATCCATGTACTTGAGCAGCACGGGCGTCTGCTTCCCGTGGCCAACACCGGCGGACATCGAAATGCCGAGGAACGTCGAGTTGTCAGGCGAAGGAGTGTCCGTCCAGATGATCGCATACTCCCAGAAGTGGCGGTGGCCGGACACGCCCTGTCGGCCCTTAGGGAAGTACCAAGTGTACATCGTGGCCCACTTGTCCTTGAACCAGTCCGAGCGAGCGTACACCTGAGAGCCCAAGCTAGAGCCCGCGCAGTCGCCATCGACGGGTCCGGACCATTCCAGACCACCACTAACGGATCCGTTGGCCTGAACCGCGGGGTATGAGTGGCATCCGTACGAGATGCGGAGCTGCGGTTTGTACTTGACAGCGAGCTTCTGGGCGTCCGTGACGGGCGTGGGCTGGGCAAGCGGCTGCACCTGGTCGTGGTTGATTCTGCTGATATCAGCACTACCAGCGCTGGCCGTAGTAAGCGAAACAATCGCGGCGAGGAGGAAGGCACGGAAGTTCATCTTGGTCGAGAGACTTGGAGTATGGAATCGGAAGCTGTGCGCTTGAGGCGTTCGATTGACAAGTGAGCTGGAGACTGATGTTGAATCCACGCGGTGGATGATCAGCCTTTCGAGCAGCAAAACTTCAGGTACAGGCGCGCCAGTCTCAGTCTGCCGGGCATGTAACATGGTCCATGATCCTAAAAATCACCAGTGTCATCGCCGCAAAGTGCGTGAGCTGGGGAGTCTGCTTCTGTGCTAATGGAGACACAGGATCTGATCGGTCTGGTTACCTCGACAAAGCAGCGGACATTTCCCTGTCTTGGTCCAAGGAATCCTTGTAACCAAGTAACGTGACATGTACGATTATCGAGATAGAGCCGGCGGCAAATCCTTATCATACATGTACAGTCATGTATCTAATTCGGCACCGTATATAAACTTATTTTTGTGGATAAACTGTTCGAATTTAAAAACTTTTGAAGTCGCAACTACTCTTCCGAAACTATCAGTTCGGTATTTCAATATGGTCTACCCGGCTGAATTAGAGGTGCATAACTGTACATGTACATCCAATGTATCCTGAGTTTTCTGGTGCAAGGTACGACCAAATCGACGTGTTGGCTACAGCAGCTGACACACCGTCATAGGCTTACAGCCTAAAATCGGATTATTAGTTCGGGATCCTGCGCAACGCTCGCTTGTGCGAAATTCGCACTGCGAATGCAGCGATGCGACCGGAAAGATCAAGAAGAGATTGAGCTGGTGATCGGTCCACCAATTTACTGAAAATGATAGAGCAACGAAAGGGGCGGCAATTCTGTCAAACCACGGTGGCTCTAAGATTTTCCAACCTCTTGAAAAATCCCTACGACCTTCTTGAGGCTCGCGTCTTGCCACAACTGGTCTCGATCAGCTAGAATATTGGTTGAGTTCCTACTCGGAAATGTGGACCAAGCCGTCACCAACCGAAGCTGACCTCGAGGAGTTTAACATGGATGGAGTTTTCTCGGTTGGCTCTGCTCGCCTAGCGCAGTATTGTCTTCTCTCGGGCAACTTGAACCCAACGATGGCACCCAACGAAAGAGATCCAGTTGCGTTATATTGGTCTCCGCCTCGGAGGACGACCAACTACACGCAAAGCTTCAATTACGACCCGGGTGAGTTTTCCTTTCTCACTGCTTCAAGCCTGCTGGTGGTTAACGGCGGACTGACTCCGTGGGAGTTCGGACGACATCAATTTGGGGTAAATGTCGAGTAAGAAAGTGCTCATCGAGTTCGAGTTTGGGGCCCACGTCTGCAATCTTACGGCAAACGACGACACGCTGTGCAATGGTTTGTCGTTGAGCTCAAGCGCTGGCAGCCCCGCCATACAAGTAGACCACTGCTCCGTAACGACAATGCAAAACTACGCAATGTTATAAACCAAGAGCTGAAAAATACAGCAAGATACGAATCTACCCCTTAGAAGTCGAAGCACTCGGTATGGACGTCGTACTTGATCTTGGAAGTTCGCTCGAGTTTCATCGCTTGTTTAATCACGTCCCGTACCAGAGCAGAGGGTCCACAGACAAGCACAGCAACGCGCTTCTTGCCGTGCTTCTGGGCATCTTGGCCCAGCGACTTCATCACGTCAGCGACATCGGGCCGAGTGTTGTACCGCAAGCAGTGCTGGAGCTGGCGGTCAATCGGATTTTCGGGATCTGGGTGACCTCTTGTGAGGTAGAATTCAGTCTTGAAGACGTCGCTGGGGGAGGTGCTCCCTCCATTCGGGCCAACTGAGAGCAGGTCGTCCGGGAGATACGCCGGGGTGTGGCCTTGCAGGAGCTTGCGGGCCTCAGCGAAGTCAGCGTTCATCATTGCCTCGACCATGTTGCGTTCACGCACGGACCAGACAAAGTGCACTTTCTTGAGTGCCTGTCGTCCGCGGTGGTAGAAGTCGAAGAATAGCTGGTTCGCGATGGCTTGCATGGGGGTGATGCCGATGCCACCACTGAAGAGGGCGACGTGAGAGTAGGTAGTCGGGTTTTCGATGTCCACCGAGACGCTGCCGTAGGGTCCGTCGACGAGAATGGGGAATGGCGCTGGC
>JAHQIV010000753.1:0-13493 GCA_030463285.1 Phytophthora europaea
GGCTTTGGCTTCGACTACGAGTCCGCGACAAAGGGAGATGACGCTGGTCAGGAGACTGGTGTGAGTTCGACTTCGACCACGGCGGACGTTGCCTCCAAGTCGGCGGAGAAGGAGAACAAGGCGCCGTCAAAGGGGTCCGCCAAGTCCGGCGCCGCGGACAAGTCGAAGGGTAAATAAGTGAAGCAGCCAAGAGAGGCAAAACCTGAGCGTGTGAAGGAGCTAAAGTAGACGATGGGCGTTGGTGTAGCCCACGGAAAATGTAGTGTAGCATGTAGCGTCGATACAAACTGGCAGTGGTAGTGAATACGACGCCAATGGATGGGGTTTGCAATCCGTGAGATCTCAACTTGAAGCCGTTGAAGTTGTAGCGTCAAACAATAACGAGATGCGCTTGCACGCGTGACAGGTGAAACGATGAGTGGGTGCCACTCTGCTTCAGCACCCCGACTCGGAATCCCAGTCATCACTCCTGCTGTAGGCCGGACCGAAACTTGCCGTGCGCGGTGTGTGTGCTGAACGGCATCCAGCAGCCGAGAGCTCTGTGCTTGGCATCATCCAGCGATCCACCATTTCTGGATCAAATCGATAATTTTCAAGATCGAAATGCTAACATGTAAATTCAAAACAAAAAGATGACCTAGATGGATTTGCTGTCCATTTCTATCGCTTTCGAGAAGCTTCAGAGTTGTCCCATAGAGTGGCCAACTGGAGCAAAATTAATATAATATAAGCAACGCAACCAAATCAGATCTCAAGTATACCAACTCATAGAGGTTTTCTTGTTTTGAATTTAGCATTTCTTGTTTTGATCTTGAAAATTCTCGATTTGATCCAGAAATGGTGTCCCAGTTGATCATCGTTTTCATCGTCCTCCAAGTTAAGTTGCTTGAACGTTGCACCCTATTCTCTGAAATTTATTTAGGTACATGTAAGAAGCGACCCGGGTTTAACCTGGTAATGTTAGAGCATCTCCAACGCGGAGATAGCATCTGGGTAACAAACCGCAAAATAATATGGAAAACACCATATTCGGAAAAAGGTTTGGTACCTCGTTTTTCCAACGCAGGGCACTCAGACCTCAACCTCAGACGCTAACTTTCGTACTTCCTCTGTATCGTTTTAATAGGGACAAGTGATTTCACTATCCCACACAGATATCATAAGTGATATATGTATCCATAACGGTTTCAAGGGGATATAATATTCTATTTGAAGTTGAACACTACCTCCGTTGCTTCTTCATACACGGCAGCACTGCAGACGATTCCTGAGGCAGTTTACCTACTCTTCGTAACTTAGCCTTCCCTAAGTGAGGGAGCTTGTACACGTTACCCCCGCCACAGCTCAAAACACACTCCATAACTTGTTGTAGAGTGAGGAAAATGTTATCTAAAGTATCTTCGTCTAAATCTTCAAATGCTTTCTCTGCAGCCGCAATAAGTTCGTTGGTGTTCGCCACGTATGTGGTGTACTGGAGGCTCTGTATCACTGAGAAGTACCCTAGGTCAAGTACATTATAGTCAGGTGAATTAGCTGGCTGACACCGCACCATAATGTCCCAACCGTCTCTCCTCCCTTCCTTAACAACGTCAGGATCATTTGGAGCCACATGAGGACGAGCGTTGTCTTGTTGAACGTAGATCCGCTTTTTCTTCTCATCGCGAGGCCACTTCGCCTTAATAGCAGGAAACACGAAGTCGAGGAGAAAGTGCTTGTAGACAGATGCATCAATGCTCTCCATATTCTTCTGCTCCTTCGTCCCCGCAGGCCTATTTTTGCTAGTCTTCTTCGCGATATACTCCTCCGTAAAGGACCACACTCCGATTTTACCGTCGAATCTTTTTTTACGGTGGGGGTCCCATCTATAGTTCGGCAGACAATATTGAACATTACAAAAACATTAGTCAATAAAATATGAGATATTATAAAGTATGAGAGATTACCTCGGTCGTGCCACCGCTGCAAGGAACATTGACTTGTGGTGGTGCCGCGACGGCACGTCCTCGCCTGCCATTGTGTAGAACCGCCGCGTCTTCTTGTTGTGGTTAAACCACTTTTCGTCGACGTGGACGATGTCCAGCATCGGATCGAAGGCGTATCCGTCCGGCCCGGGCTGATCGGACAAGAATCCGAGAGCGTATTGCATTCGTCGCTCTCGGTGCGCCTTCTTGAGAATGGGCTTTATCGTTGTCGTCACAGGGACGATCTCTTTGCTTTTCAGCCTACGCTGAATTACCCCGACGGAGACGCCAGCCCCGTTGGCGGTTGATCGGATGTTGGAACGTTGCTGGAGTGGCAGGGCGCGGACCTTTGCATCGATGACGGCTGGACTGTAGCCTTTACGGCCGGAGTTCCCCTTGTACTTGCTGAGAACGTCGCCCAGCGGCTTCTCCGGCGAAGCTGTCGTCTTGTAGTTCTTCCATACGCGCTCAGCAGTGTGCCGATGAACGTCAAACGCGTCGGCCGTTGCTGAAATGTCCTGATGCCCCAGTTCTCCGGCATTGCTGATCGTTAGAAGCTGCAGCAAAATTGCTACGCGCTTGTCGTCGTCTAGGCTGCGTCTCCCCATGCTATTGAGCGTCTTTGAGGGTGCGGCTGTGCGTGGCGGGTGAAAATGTAAAGTGCTGGTCGAGTCGGTGATTTTCCGAGGGCACAGCTCCGCCACCAGTTCGAGTTGGAAGACAAACCGGCTATTGCCGTGAAGCGGAGATTCCCGGCTTTTTATTGGCACTCTGCTCGTATGATTCCGACTGTTATTGGCTGAGAAATCGTGACATTTGTCCACATGTCCCTAATTTTACGATACAGAGGAAGTAGATCCTTCATCTGATGTCCAGTTTAACGTGACATTCTCAGAGTGGGCAAGTAGTGGTACGAGGCACAAACACTCGAACAGATGGATACGGTCTGGATCAGGGCATCAAATCCATGCGATTTGACGTCGGTAGCGGGAATATGTTTGAGGTTTGCTTAAAATGGGGTCTGCGTTGGAAGGCGACAGGCCGTAATTTATCGCAAACTGAGATCTCAACCCTATTTTGAGGACCGCGTTGGAGATGCTCTTAGAGAACTGTAGTTTCTTACCATATTTTCAAAAATATCCCAAAATAACCCCAACTCCATGGAGCTCCTTGGAGCAACCCTCTGGAGCTATCGACCAAAAATAGTTGGCGGGGGATACGGTCCATATTTTTTAAACCATGTTTCTAATAAAACCCTGGCCAAACATGCCATAAAGTCCATGTTTTGTTAGATTGTTTCAGTAGTCGCGTTACTAGTCCTAAACACACTCACTTAAATACTAAACAAATCCCAATATCAGATCCAAAAAACTTTTGAAAGACCTACCTGGTGATGGGATAACTGTACGAACGCTAAAATACCTTCATTGAAATGGCCATGAATTATGCCAAACGGAAGATGTACCGAGTTTCTGATGAGGTCCTTGTACGGCGAGCGCGGTGGGGCTTACAAAAGGAGTTTTGCCGTTTTATGCACGAATTGAGCCAATCAAAATGCAGGATTGTAAACATGGGCTGTATGTTTCCCGAAAATAGTTCCACCCCTCCCGTTTACTCAGTGGATATTTTGCCTTTCCAAACAAATGGCCAATTGGACTGCAAAAGGTAGGTCCTAAGCAGGAGAGGTTAGGGGGTTGGTAAGATTTGCGATGCAGATGGCTAGGATTTACCATTGTGTCTGACTGATGTCAATGTCCTACATAAGTGTTCACCTTTGGTCTAAAGGGTACCTTTAAGCAATTTAGGCCCGAATGACCATTTTTTGCCGGCCATTTACTCCTACGAAAGAGCTGCTGCTCAGCCATCTGCCATTTTCGATTCTTGTAACATGAGACATGCTAAATTTAATGACAGACTGTCTTTTAGGAAGTCTTATGTAGGACCCCTACTCCTACGTAAGACCTTAAATCTGAGGGCATAATGGCAGTAAGGCACAATACATACAGACTATCTTCAGAAGGATCATACGAGTGTTTCAAGTACGAAGGGTACTATCGAAATCTATACCTGTATTAACCCCTAACAGGCGATGCCTGCAACAAGGGTACGAAAAAGGGCTGAAACGAATGGAAAGTGAAGAAATAGGTCAATCCGGTAACTTTATTTCGTGAATATACACGGTGCCATTAGATAGCCGAGTGTTTCATACCTAATAAGGCTTTCGTTTCACAGTAAGGTTGCATTACGGTCATTTGGTTTCACTAACGACTATGAGGATGCCTGTGCCTCGGATGCATCTCATCATCTGAAGGTGTGCTAGCTACAGTAGGGTGCTAGCATAGGCGCCTCTACTTAAAGGAGCCAATGTTGGTGAAGGCTCGGCCAGGCGCCTCCATATACGGTAAGTTATCTATTCAGTGTTCGACGACCCCTGGGAGGGATTCGACCACCGTAGTCCAATGCGTCGGCAACCGATGAATCTCGGATGCTGTGACCTGGATTCTCTTGTTGGCGACCATAGCCAAACTGGCGAGTGTATCAGCCATTTTGTTGAACTGGCGGAGATGATGTGTCCAAGACGCGATCATCAGCCGATCGGCAATCATCCGACATTGCTCGTAACTGTCTGGCTTTCGGTATCCGTCGGTGGCGGAGCTGGTTGAGGATGAGTACCTACCAAATAAGGCGGTCTTGGTAAGAGGTCCTGATGAATGAACGCCACACTAGCTGCGCGTTAGCAAGACGGCCCCGTGTGTGGTGCTGGGCGTTTTCAATTTCAAAGGGCTAACCCTTTAGCTACCGTGCCACCAAGGGATCCGGAGGGACCTCTAATAGAGGGAAACAAGTGCCGACTATTGGCAAAAAATAGATTCGTTCATGGGAAGGGTCACTTCCCGTCAAATTAGATGTCCTGTCTTGTTAATGGTAGGGGCCCTACGGACCCCTACCATTAACAAGACAGGACATCTAATTCTGTTTATAACCGACCAATATCAGCGGTATAAGCCTCATTCAGGTTTTCACCCGACGGTGCGGACAAAGAGAATGCAGCGTGTCGGCGGCGAATGGCAAGCTCTGGAGCACGAACACCAAATTGAAGACATTACTCTCGATTCTCTCGTCGACGACTGGGAGGTGTTTTTCCTAGATGATCTGCATGGCGACCTGCCTGATGACCCCAGCTCAACAATACTGGCGACATACCGCTCGGAACAGCAAGTGGTCTACCGCTCCTCACCACCGGTCGACATCATGCTGCCACTACAACAAACGCGGAGTCCAGCTCGATGTCGCAGAATATCGTCGCGCCTACTGCGCTTGGCAAAATCTATATGGAGTCACGGAATACGCAAGTGGTCTTCATATAGTCGCCGAAGCTAAGGTTTACGCTGACATTGCCGAATTTGGGCTGTCCACTCTTTTTGTTACGGCCGCCTTTAGGGGTAGCCTACACACGTGGACATCAAATGCCCTGGTGGCGAGAGGACAACCCAAACTCACTAAAAGCGAGCTCAACGCGTACATCGGCCTTGAGATTGCAATGAGCACATGATATTGCTGAGTACTGGTCTGACAATCGAGTTTTAGGCCAAACAAATTTCAAAGAGTCTATGGCAAGAAGAAGGTTTCAGAATATTTGATCCGCCCTAAAACTTCATACCCCCGAGGACCTGACACTTGACAAGCTGCGCGATCCATTGTGGCACAGCAGGTCAATCCTGGCTCATTTTCAAAAACGTCTCGCTGAGTTCGCGGTTCCTAAAGGGGCGAGCAGCATTGATGAAATGACAGTGCCAACTAAGGCGCGCTCAAGAGCTCGGACATACATGCCTTCCAAGCCCGACAAATATGGCGTGCGCTTCTACACTGCCGTCGGCTGGGACTCTCATTACGTTCACACGCTGTAGGACAATGCCTCGGGCAACTCTCAACCAACAACACCTGCGCAACGCTACACGGAGCAATTTCCATCGCTACGTACACCCCTTGACAATACGCTGCGTCGAGAGGATATTGCTGTGAGTGAAAAATCAGCGACTGCGCTGTGGCTAGCGATGATAGGACACCAATCAAATGTTCTACGCTCTTCTAGTGGGTATCGACTCATGGTCTCAAACAACTACTATACTCGACACACTTTTGCCGAAGCAATCCTCGCGTTCACGGACGGTGAAGTGTACACGAACGGAACTGTGCGACTAAATTGGATTAATAAGGTAGCGGTGGAAGATTCAATTAGACGCACAGCTGAAACAGAGCGCGGGGAGTGGGAGCTCGTAGCTGCTGTTGATCTTGAGCCCGACTGGAAGAAAATGGAAGCCGTTCACGACAAAGCACAAAAGAGCCTTCCAAAATCCCGTCGGACTGCGTTTCAACCAACACCACACCTGGCGGATCGAGCAGGATACATCGTGTACAAGGATCGAAAAATAGTGAGTGATCTTTTACAGCAACGACTTACGTGCATCACCAACAACGCGGGTACTTATCGGTAACACAGAGGAGGCGGTGTCATGTTGCCACGGTTTGTATCCGATCCAACGGTGGACGGATGATCGTGTCTTAGAAAGACTTTTATGGCGCCTACCATTATCGCAGTGTACAATAGATTCATGAACGGCGTGGATCGGGTCGACCAGCTGCGCTCGACCAAACCAACTAGGCGCAGGAAAAAACGACTTGACATGACCCTCTTCACTTGGCTTTTGGACATAGCTACGATCAATGCGTACGCCTGTTGATGAAAAATTCAACGCCTGTCACGACGCTGGGCGAGTTCAAAAGAAGGATTGCTGACAGCTTCGACAAAAAAGGAAAAGGTGACTCGGCGTCAGCAGTCTCGCCGCGAGAAAAAGCGACAGAGTTAAGTTTTGGAAGACGTCGTTGGTGCCGATACATCGCTGCATATCATCACGCTCAACTGTACTGAGCTTAGCAAAGGCAAACTAAAATGCTATCTGTGTAGGCTCCGAGGGCTATCCAATAAATCGAAGTACGGATGTACCAAATGCGAACAAGGGTTTCATGTTGAATGTTTCAGCGCCTTCCACTACCAAGATGTCTTCAAAGCGCGTTCGCCGGCACTTCACCAAGCGTTGGACGCTGTCTGCAGGGCGTCGACAGATGGTCCAGTAGCTTTTACAAAGAAACGTGCAAATTGGTCAATCACTAGCGTCGAACAGCTAAAATTACCCACATCATCGTAGTACCTTGCTATCTTTCTGTCCGGCCAATTTTGTTGGAGACCTTTGTTGATACACACTGGGGCGTTTCCACTCATGCTTCCGTTCTTCATATACAGATACAGTCGACTCAGGGAAATGCGGACAGCACGGTTCCGGTGCCTCCTCCGCGTCAACTTGCTTTTCAGGCGTAGCCCTGCTTCTCGGAGCTCGCCGCCGTAGCGCGCCCATTCGCACTCCAGTGCACCGCATCAGCCGCACATACGCTCAGTGCCCCTTCCATGCTGCGGAGCTGCGTTACGACCAGGGAGGAAATACGAACTTGAGGGGGATCTAGTTTTGAAAGTAGGCTAGCCAATCCCCTTGCCCCTCTGATTGACTTGAAAATTCGATACACATTGCTTTGGTTAGCTCTAGTAGAGGTCCAAGCGGACCCCTTAGATGTTGTCCGGTAGTTAAATGGTTAACCCTTTTAACCCTTGTACAATCTGTACCGTCTGTCGCTATATATAACGAAGTACTTCGGGCGTGAATGATTGCCCGCGACGACCTTTCCACCGGGTTCAGAACTGCCATATTTCATAGGTCATTTTATTAAATTTGCGCGACATAACGATAAAGAAAAAACTCTTTGTTTATACATCTATAACAACTCCTTCGTGAAGAACGGCGACTGCATTATGAAGTGCATCTAAATCACAAGGAAATGATTGAGGAAGCTTTCCCTCACGTCGAAGCTTGCTCTTACCCGCATGGGGAATCTTGTACTCGCTCGAACCACCACCCAGGCATTTACAAATAGGGCATTTCGCGCTCAATAAGGCATAGACGCCCTATTCTATTTTGGAGCGATGTCCTATTAAGTTTGGTCCTCGCTAGCACAGATATCGCGCTGTATCAATAAGGGAAGGGCGCCTACGTCTTAAGATAATCGTGCATTTTTTCATAATTCTCGAATGATTTTCTTTTTCTAGCAGTTCCTACATGATATCTGAGGTCGCAAGACTGTGCTGTGATGGAACGCGTGGCGGAAACAGTGGTTTGCACAAATTTGATTTCGCCAAGATTTTGAAGCAGTGATGAACGGCGGGTTGATCACGTATTGCTACATGATTCGAAAACTCACGCCACCAGTAAAATATCACTCGCCAAATAAACACAGCTTCCCCACTTCTAGGACAAAAGGTCCTCACTATTCAGATTCTCGGTCAAAATATACAGTACAGATGGTCTTTCTGATACAGTGAGCGCAGCGCGGTAGTTAAACACTAAGCGAGCGCAGCGAGCCGATTCTCGCACATAGGCGCTGTTGGATTCATGCCTCCAATTCAAGATCTTTGGGCTCGCGCGGAGCGAGTAGGGCGATAGAGTTTTTTTGCTGTATGCTTTATCAAGAATATGTATATTCTGACACTCTCCTCATCGATAGTCTGCATTGTGGCTAGCACAGATGATGAGATACGTGTACTTAGATGAAGGCATCGCGCAGATTGCAGGATGGCTTAAAAAATCTGAAACCAGTTGATAATGACTTTCCAACACTAAAAAAGTTTGCATCGCACCAGTATTTCCACGACCTCTCATTGATTTTTCGCATCTAAACTTGTCACTTGAAGGAACGCAGCAGTTTGGCAAGCTCTAACAGGTCAATCTTCGAGAAACAAACCCCGAGAGGGACACACACCGGCGTTTGAAGACCTTTTAAACGCTCATTAACATCAGATGCTTCTTGAATACACTTGGATTTCATTTTATCTTGGTTTTAGTATTTTGCCCTACGGATGCCCTATCCTGCTACACCAGAATGCCCTGAATAAACCATTTAAGGTCAAATCGGCAAATGCCTTATCTGTAGATGCATGAAACCCATATTCCAATCTTGCCATCGAATAAAACCTGTCCATTGATATCGAATCTACAATTCACATTTCATAAAATGTTAGAGATTGTCACAATCATTATCAAAATAGGAGCTCACCTTGGCCTAGCTACGGCAACCAAGAGCATTGTCTTGCTAATGAAGCGCTTACTCTTCCTCTCGCGGTGCGGCACAGTCTCTCCAGGCTACACATAGAATACCTTCTTGTCCTTATCCTCGTTGAACCACTTTCTCGTCCAAACGTACGACGTTGTACATGGGCACGAAGTAGGAGCCGTTGGATCCGTGCACCACGTGCCGAATAGCGTGACGAATGCGGGCATGCTTGTTCGCCAAGGTTAACAGTGGTGGATGGAGCTGCTGTGCCGCAAGAGCAGCCCTTGCTTTAGCGCGTCACGAACTACGGAACGACCCACACCAAATTCCTGTGCGAGGCACTGCTGTGTCACGCGTCGCCGCATCTGGATTGCAGCGACGCGTTCCAAAATAGCCTTCCGATCCATCTTTTTCCGCCAGGACGCCCCCTTGATCCGACTACCCACTCCATTGATCCTTTCGCTGGGGTGGGTGACCTTGAAACGGCACTACACGCGTCTAATGGTGGTCACATCTACGCCAAAGAACTCAGCAGCGACGCTCACAGCCCCCTCGTCGGGTTTGCCTCTCACCCCGGGCATCAGCAGGAACATCACCACGCGTTATCGCTGCCTGTTGGTGAGGTTGGGCTTCTTAGACAGGACCATCGAGTCGATGAGGTGGCGGTGTTGGCGTTGATAGCGGGTGGCGAAGAAAGAGCACAACTGGTAGTGAGGTGCTTCAGCAGCAATGTTATTCTTCATACGTTTGACTACAGCTTCATCGTTTACAAACATTTTTTGGCGCGCAAAAGACCACCAGAAGGCTTGGCTCAAACTGCGTCGATTCCGCCAATCAGCGCGCGGCAAGCGAGGACACAGGAGAAAACACACTTTGACATCTGTTTGGGCGGGCAATGATTCTCAACCGGAGGAAGTACCTACTCTACGAATTCACTAAATATCTGAAATCTAGGGAGCAATAACCATGTTGCGGCTGCTAGCGAAAGGCAATACAAAGTGATGATACATAAAATACACCATGATGCATTAAACATTATAATCTGGCGCTGTCAAAGTATCAGAAAAAAACAATTCCCGGATTTACCATTTTTCGTTTTTCCACTCGATCGGTGTCCGTTCTTATAGCCATCGCCTGTTAAATGCGAGCGACTGGACGTTAGAAGTTATCACAACATTCTTAACCTTTATTCCCCATTCGTGTGATGAGTAGGGTCGAGAGCGTACGGGTAAGATCAACTTTATAAATAAATTTTTAAATCTACATGCATTCAATTACGAAGTGGCTTGTATGAAACAAAAGAAGAAAAACACGACAGTCCATACTTTTTTTGAGCAGTCTATACGAGTACGTCCCTGCACTGTAATTGTAGTTTTAAGATTGGGTAGTGTGCATCAAATAAAAAGTTGATTCTGAGAGCTACAGACCTGCAACAGAGAATCTAATTGTATGAGGTAGATTGGATGCTGTTAAGGAAGCCGTGATGCATTCGTTCGGTTCGATCCGGCCGCAGCCCCCCCTAAATACACTCCTACGTTAACCAATGAACAGCATGCAGGTAGCACACTTCAAAATCTTGCGTCGTTCTTGGCAAACATATGGTGATCCATACCAAATACCATATAAAAATAATTTACGCGCGAGTAGGGGTAGGATTGTACCCATGCTACCCGTACGCTTTCGGCCTGGGGAGTAAAGATTAACGTGTACGACCCACGTCAAGATCTTTTCGACTTAAAATTGGTATACGTCTATACAAAGTTTAAATCAACGAGGGGTAGGTGGGCTGTCCTTTCCCTTCCGACTGGGTACTACACTCGATACAGATAGTACGACATTCAAGTATAAGAAGCAACAGGTAAGAAGATAGTGCATGCTCATCCCTATCTACTTTCGAAGGTGATATCGATCGACACTCATTTCCCTCCTCACTTTCAGAATCGCCGGCTGGAGCATACATGGCGTTCTGTGCGCGATGGCGCGAGCTCACAAAAGCCGGCTGGAAAAGCAGCAAGCCCGCCGGGTTGTCAGACGACTTCACGTATGTAATACCAAGGGAGGCGTTCGCAGTCACGACTACTTTGTGATGGGGGAGGGGGGGGTGAGTATTTGTGCCGAATTGACCTGGGTAAGTGTGTGCAGATTTGCTTGCAACGGCGCAATACTAACGTGTCCAAAGTGCAACACACATCGGCGGACAGGTGGGGATTCGGGCCGCTCTGAAGTCATCAAAGGTATGACGAATTGCATATAAGCACGCATTGCTGCGCCCAACTGGGTAACATGGGACGGGGCAATAGCACCCGACCTAAGCCCAACTACTAATAAAGAAACCAACTGAGACCCATGCGCACCCCAACCCATCACGAACGACACCCAAACCAAAGTTACAGACTATACGACTATACGTATAACCAGATTCCGGGGATCCGATGAGCACAGTCGTGGATCGGGATTCGGGTGCACCTGGTGCCCGTTGGAGGATGGTGACGGGTCAGTAGCAGCAGGACTGGGAGAACTGCAGCAGGATACTTACCACGAAAAATTAGCCCGTATGCGAGCGGAGACTACCTTGTTAGAATCGACAATGTT
Source organism: Phytophthora europaea (assembly GCA_030463285.1). Taxonomy (NCBI): domain Eukaryota; phylum Oomycota; class Peronosporomycetes; order Peronosporales; family Peronosporaceae; genus Phytophthora; species Phytophthora europaea. Next base: position 11,712 of record JAHQIV010000753.1, read on the forward strand.
ATCTCCGTTATTTATTCGCACATGGTTGTGCTCCAAGCAAGCTGAAGTATTCATCAATGCAAACGTAGTGCCATTATCATTTACCACTAGAACGCATCCATTGATCCAGGAGAAAAGAACATTCATAGCAGATCAGCCCAACTCACCACCAACCGAGCCCAATAGAGCACAAACTGATCCTAACAGAACCCAACTGAGCCCAACTGAGACAACTGATTGCAAATCGGGTTAATAAGCCTAGCTGTGCTTCACACTCCATCAATCGCGACTGTTGTCGCTTCCTCTTCGCTTGCCGCGCGACTTGTACTTGCCTGCATGGGTGCACACGAAAGTCTTAGCACAGTTGACCCAGCACAATAACTATTAGTATCACATACTTAATGCGTAGCACGTGTCCCGTTGATAGGCTACCAAATAGTCATGAAAGTCGGCCCAGGAATCAAACTGCGTCTTCTGCAGCAGAGGAGCCACGACAGCTGTCCCCTGGTTCTCCTCGTTGCCTTCGACGGGTTCACTGCGTGAGATAGACGGACGGGTGGCGGCATCCTGTACTCGACATGCCCTCGGAAGAATCCACCTACTCCTCGTCGGAGCTGTCGCTCCACGCCGGTGCTCTCACCTTGGCGTTCACGTGAAGGTCGCGCGGTAACCTGTCCCTGATTTCTCCCTCGGATTGCATATTGAGTGACGTGGAGCGGTATACCCGCTATACCCCGTATACAATCCGGACGGATGAAGCATAGGGGAGGGGTTACTATTTTCACCTAGCCCAGTTGGGTGCAACACTCACTCTCTTGCATATATCATACATGTTTGGACGGTTGATAAACGTGTACGATTCTGTTATTTTGTATAGATACGACAAACCTGGTCTGGATGGCGCACCGGCAACGCCGGCGATTGCTGAGGTCGATAGTCTGCATGCGGCGCCTCCGCACGACATGTCCTTCAACATCGATGCGGATGGGCTCAGGTCCGAAATCGAATCTTGGCCGGCGAACACAAACGGTACAGACAAAACGACGTACATACTGTACCGTTATGTACGTCGTTTGTCGCGTACCTGCGTCGTCTCGCACCTAACGAAACTTGGAGGACGGATTTGATGCTGCTGCTCGCCGCCTCACCTGAGCTTGAGTCAAGGCCTTCGGGGGATGAAGCGATGAAAGAAGAAGTTACCAATGTCGATCGAGGTGTCTGTATAAGATAAACGCGCTTCGTTAACGTGGAAGACGACAGTGAAGGTGCAATATCACAGGGTTGCTTTGACCAGTACCTTGTTCGGGATTGATTCATGCATATTTGATAAGCCTGCACTTTAGCAACAACGCTGACGAGCTGTCCATGGCCGACCGATCCTAGAAACTCCATCTGGTTATCGATGTATTGCAGTATCGGTTTCAGTGGGGGTATACTCCGCACCAAACAATACTATGCGATGCTACCGTCGCAGTCAACCTTCAAACGCATGCGTGTCTTCATGCAAGACACACTCCGAAGGCGGGGAACCAAAATGTTCATGCTACGCTTCTCTACGACTGCCTATTGCATAGTGTACGTCATGAGTGCTTTTTAGGAGGCACTCGTGTTGTTTTGGCTCCTAATCTTTATTACTCAGCCTAAAAGCCCACCGCTGGGTTTGGTGGTGAGACCACGCGTGGGATGACTGAACCGATACCAGTAATGAAATAAAATGTATTGAGAATGCATAGTTGTGACTTGCCGCGCCAGTCTACGGCGAACTCAAGTGCAGTGAATGGCACTCGCGGCCGGTTTTCAGGC
>JAHQIV010000754.1:0-16644 GCA_030463285.1 Phytophthora europaea
TGGTAGTCTGTGGGGAACGGCAGCAGTAGATGTATCAGGACCTGCAGAAGGAGTCATTGCAGGCGAAAGATCTGCAGGAGGAGTCGTTGCAGGTGGAAAGTCTGCAGCAGGAACCATTGCAGGTGCGGGGCCCGTTATGTTTGCAAGTTGGTCCTTTTGCAAATCTGGCGTTGGATGAGAGTTGAACGTAGTCAGCTAGAGGGGGAACTCATCCTCTTTGAACACTACATCACGACTATAGACAATAGCATGTGTGTTGATATCCATCAAGCGATACCCTTTCTTGTGATCTGGTATGCCAAGGTACATGCACAGCCGTGCTCGAGCATCAAGCTTGTCACGATACTGTTCTGTGATGTGTACGTATGCACTGCATCCGAATACTTCATGTAGGTCATGGACGGGATACGACGGTACCAAATCTCATACGGGGTTCGTCCATCCGTTTTGGAGCTGGGCGTCATATTGATCAGTGTGGTAACATGACACACACATTCAGCCCATAGTTGTTTTGGAAGCTTCCCGTCAAGTAGGAGTGCTCGCACTCGTTCCATGATTGTACGCATGCGGCGTTCAGCAACACCGTTCTGCTGAGGTGTGTACGCATTGGTAAACTGTGCATGAGTACCGTACTTCTTGAAGATCATACGACCAAGCTTTTCGTACTCTGTCGCATTGTCTGCTTGGAGCCGTTGAATGTCATGGTCTTCGATAAGAATCCGAGTGTATTGTAAGACGTGGACGTCCCGCCTGAAAATATTCAGGGCTTGTCTCCTAAAGTCTTCGTAGCAGTCGTACAGCTCACTACGGTTCTTGATAGGGTAAGTGAACATGAATCGAGAAAAGTCATCGATAAAGATTAGAAAATAGCGACAGCCAGTGAGACTAGGCACAGGCAACGGACCACAGATATCTGAGTGCACTTTTTCCAAAGGAGATGTAGCACGTTCAACACCGGGATTAGAATAGAATGGGGCGCGGTGTGACTTCGCTAACGTGCAGGCTACGGACTGTGGCTTCTCATCTTCGCTCTCCTCGTCGTAGTCCACCGCGTCCGAGTTGACCTCGACACTCTCAGAAGACTTGGGCTTTGGTGCGCCGTCGGAGTCGGACACGTCGCTCGCGCTCTCATCGCGTCCTTCCTCGGAGATGCCATCGTATTTGGGCTTCTGCACGTAGCCGAGTAGATGCTTGCCGTCGAGGTCCGCGCACACGCGAGTCTTCCACGCGCCGAAGTTCTCGGCGCCGATGAGGCGCGGTAAGTCGTCGCTTGAGGCTTGGCTTGGGCTCATAACCTATGAAGGCGTGAGTAGGGAGCGTAGGGACGTAGAGAAGAGTATGTAAGTGAGTTGGAGCCGTCAAAAGACGAAGTAAGTTGTATTAGGGAAGAGAGCTCCTGCCGGAGCGCAGGAGATGGCTGGTGCAGAGCTTATTACTATGGGAGACTGTATATCATACTAAATATCACAATAACAGCTTTAAGCGGGTCTGAGATAACTGGCTATCAGCTTTTAGGTACACTGTACCAGAGGTCAAAGAGGCTACTTCAACAAGGATGTATTAATTAATACAAGTATTACGTTTTCCTGTCAATCTGTCATGTGTTGTATTAATACCAGGTAATGTATGAACTCCCTGCCACCAGAAGAAGAGCTGTCCTCCCTCTTGGTGAGTGGATATATCCTCGGCGTCTAGGTTGCTCCAATGCAATACATGTATCGAGGTGAAAATGTTGAGTGAGCAATGTAAGGTGATATAAAGGTTCACTTACAATGTTATTCAACGAAATATGGCTTTCTATTACATGTACTGTACGGTGCTCAAAATGAAAAAGCAAACCATTTGTTTTTGTACCAGAATGGATGCCTTTCATCTTGTGGTTTGCAATGCAAGCATTGCATAGGATTGTTTGGTGCGTGAAAAGGGATTTTAAGCACCCTATCTCGCTGTCGTGCGCGCTGTGATCATAGAGGCACAGGCGAGGCACACCAAGTGCAGTCACTTATCAAATCGCCAAGTTCTCGACAACGGACGTACTTCGTGAAGTATTAAAGATGTCAGGACTGTTTGTCTTCGTGGTGATCAGTTTGGTGCTGATAGGAGTTACCAATGCGGACGACGAGTGCGCCAATTCGGAGCTAATGAGTATCGCGGCGAACAAGAACATAGCTGGGTGTTCGAAGGTTGCGGGCTTCAGCAGCATGTCGACCATTGCCAATCTCTCCTCCGAACAGCTCAAGGCCATGTGTGGAAGCTCTGCTTGCGTGGCGATGATGAAAGACATCGTAGCAATGGGTTTTGGCGACTGCAGGATCCCCAAGTCCAAGATTCATCTACAGTCAGACATCATCGACCCCTTCAACGAAAAGTGCAGTGCCGTCGAATCGACGGACTCGTCGTCAAACAGCAGCAGCAGCTCTGTCAACAGCAGCAGCCTCAGAGAAGGCAGCAGCTCCAGTAGAACGAGCAGTGCTGCTACGATTGCATTTCGTTGTATTTCGACGATCACCTTGGCGTTGGTCACGATGCTAACGTTAGTATAAAAGCCTACGCCAATACACAAACAATGTTGTGACTCGATGCCCGTGGTGTTTGTATACTTCCGTGACAGTGACAGCGACCAGTGCTGACATTCGACTGGGGACAACTACATAGAAACTGACACTGATGAACCATGAAGTAGATATGAACTGTGTTTGCCGGAACGAAAATGTATTCTCGCGATGTTCAGGTTTTCGTAAAGTTCATGGACACGGCCGATCCTCCTTACAGAGAACTAATGTATCGTACCAGGGTAATTAATGTATGCAAATGAAAGAAAAGAAGAACCGCTGCCGCTGGTTTACCCCGGATCGCACACTGCCAATCAGCCCACAAAAGTGGCCTGGAGAGCAAGCACCGCCTCCAGAGCGAACGTCAACAAGCAGTGCACTGCCAGATGGACGTGAGTCTTGGGTCAGCCGGTGATATCCTGATGGAGACACGCCACTTTCTTCGAGGCATCGGTCGCATCGGCTCGCCCAAGCCGTTCGTTCCTGTCGAATCATCTGTGTCAATTTCGCAGAGTATATACTTCGCCACAGCTTCCAAATCCTCTCCACTGCGGCATTTTGCGTATACCAAGCTATCATCGAAATTTAGCTCGTAGCAGGTTTCCCCGCTGTACTGCACTTGGAAGGTGCCCCAGTACATGTCACCATCGCAGGGGTAAAGTCATCTTCGGAGACAGCTTCAGGCAATGCGACACAGTCGTAGGTGTCGTGGGAGCGACCGGGTACGAGAGTAAATCGAGTCTGTAGCGGAAGTGCGAAGGCTTCGCAAGTTCTGGTCTGGTTCTTCAGCCACTTGTGAAGGAGAGGGGAGTGATGGCTTCCGGACAAGCTGGTTCGTAGCTGATGGGTGAATGAGCCGAAAGGGCCGTTGGTGAAGACGTTGTTTTGATCTGGCCAGGCACTTTTGCCGCCTGAGTTTGCTGACCTCCCAGTGAATCCGTTAGCGCGCGAAGTATACTACGGGGTTGTAGGCATGCCCTCCATAATTTTGTGCGAGGCGTGAGACGGAGAAGTGCGTGGGAGGTGTTCAAAAGCTACATTGGCTTTTGAAGTTAGGGAAGGTGAAGACCGGCGCTCCTCCTATGCTATCCGGTCGAGGACAGGCTTCCACCGAGAGGCTTTACCTAGCGGTGGATAACACGAGGCAATCAGACTGCACTGCACAGAAATCCTGAATCAGGAGTTATCCTGGTAGTTGAGCTCATTGTCGAATGAATCTTTTGAGTGTCGTCCTGCTGGACTTCATCGGAAAACGGAGCTCTATCCGCTGAGTTCCAGAGTGCAAACAAAGTAGAGTTTGCATTTCATCAAAGAACCACCGACCTGAATCCACAAACCTCTGAGTGTACATTTATTGCATTCGTCAAGTGCTGTCTTACTCGATCTGACTGGCGGATTAAATCGCTTGGGTACCTAAAAGATGATCCTTGGCTACGGTGCAACTTGCAACTTGCGCCATGTTCCCAGGACACGAAACAGAGCGTGGGTACTGAGCCAGCAGCTCCACGACACATACGAGCACAATCGAATCGTCTTCGGTTGATCATGCCCGTGGAGATAAATCAACTGTGCGTCTGCGAAAGCGGCAACGCTACTGACGTTGAAAAAGCTCTCCAAAGTGGTGCCAACGTAGACAAAAGATGCCTTGGCTACGATTATATTGTGCGAATTATAATGAGCGACAACGCCAACATCAACGCGAAGACACCCGGTGGCTCTACGGCTTTGAAAATTGCCGCAGAAGATGGCCATTTGGCTGTCATTCGAGTATTGCTGGAGTATGTTGCCGACCTCAACATACACGGAGACGACCTACGCTCCGTTGACGATTGCAACGGCGAGAGGTCATCTCGTGGAGTACAAGGCCAGCCTCAATGTTCAACTGAGTTGTGGTAGCACAGCACTAACCATTGCGAGTTTCCTCGGAATGGTGGAAATTGCGAAAACTCTTCTCGAAGGTGGGGCATCAGTGGACCGGAGCCCATTTTTGAGTGCAGCACGGAAGGTCATAACGACATGTAACGCCGAGATTCATGCTAAAGGACCTGAACAAGGTCTTTCGCTTAATGAACCGAGTGGAATGGCTCGACACCTCTCTTCATCGCGGCCGGAATGGGTCACTGCGATATCATCCAGCTGCTGGTGGCCAAAGGTGCCGCTTTAAATCGGCAGTGAGAAGGAGAAGGGTGACGCTCTACTTTTAGTAGGATTGTCTGAGTCTGCAACATTTCCAATGACCCATTTACGCTGCTTCCAGACCTTGTTGTCTACCGGGGGCAGCATCCGCTACCGATTCGGGCTGTCTCTGATGGAAGCGGGTCGTCTCTCGAGAACGAGTTGAATTAGCTGAGGATACCCGCTGAAATACGCCATCGATAGCGCTGTCCAGCCGCAAAAGTCTTCCAAATCCACGTTTGCTCCTGCGTCAAAAACGATTCGAAGCGATTCCAGGTGATTGTACATTGCGGCCATTAGCAGATTGTTCCCTCGAGATTTTTAATAAGAAACGAGGCATCAACACATTGATCACATGAGTCTCGTCATTTACAGCAAGAAGATGTTACGGTAGGAAATATGTCATAGTTTACAGCAGCAACGCTTGCCTTCCTATGTTGACAGTACCCCGTTTGGTCGCTTCTCCACAAAGAACTGCAGTTGTTCGTAACCTTGACTTTACGTAGTCCTTATGACTTGTCGGAGCCACAGACAGTCTACTGGTATACATGTTATAGACCACATGGTCTGGTGATCATTAAATCGTTGGACGCTACAGCATGTTTGCCTTGGGAAGAAGCGCGGCACGTCGGTCTTCACTTTGCAATCTTTAATTCACCCCAAGAAGCATCAATAACGGGAATCGACACGAATGATGCAGCTATTGGCATTTGTGGCGACCAGTTTGGCTGTTATTAGCACTGCTGGGGCGACTGACTGCACTGAGGCACAATCTCAGACCATGGCAAGTAACTCGCACGTTGGGGAATGCACCAAAGACGCGGGTTTTGCTATCATTTCGAAGCTCACAGCCGACCAAATCAAGAAAATCTGCGCATCCAGCGCTTGTATGGCGCTGTGGGGAGATGTCCAGGCACTGGGTTTCGGCGACTGCACGTTTCGAGGACTCGGCGTCTCCCTTCAGACGGATATCCTGGACCCCGTATCTGCCGAGTGCGGCGGCAGTGCAAGTGGATCCAGCGACGCTGAGGTTGGATCGGACAAAACCTCTCGAAGAAGCTCAAGCTCCACAACCAGCGTTTCGATGGCGGTCGTCTTTTCGACTGCTTCGGTCCTGGCCTTGATGCTATCTCTATAGTCAAATCTGCATCCTGCGAGTCTGTGCGGAGAAAAAGAAATAAAAAATATTGTCGTGTGTGAAGTTTCCAACGCAATGGGCTCTTTATGGGGTATCTCGGTAAAAAAATATATGTTCAACATTTTTGCTTCAATTCACTAACAAGATCGTTTCGTACAGTCAGTCCCTTACTTGGGCAAGAACGGCTTGGCCTCTCCTCCGTGCAGCATAAAGTGGTTATTCTCCGCGTAGAACACGTAGTGCTGCAGGATGAAGACCACGTCCACGATAATGCTCACAAACCCGAGCGAGAACTTGACGGGGTCTCCGGTCATCGCCGTCCAGTCGTTGGTGGCCGCGGCGTCCATCACCTGCTGTCCGATAGACAGCATCCCTCCAGCAATATCCAGCAGCACGTTCCAGATCGTCCACCCGACCGTGGATTTCCGCTGGTAGTTGAGGGCGATCTGCGGGAGGCACTTGACCAACGTCGTCATGAGCTTCACGTAGCTCAGCAGGTAGAGCAGGTTGAGCGTGTTGATCACCGAGTGCTCCTTGTCGCCAGTGAACAGCACGGCCAGTGCGAACAGCAGCGCGGCGACGACTGTCCCACCCGTCCACAGGATGGTGGGCTTGCTGACTGTCTGCCCTCCCCTCGGGTAGATGGCACACTGGAAGAGCGACACGGCCACCAGCACCGCCGCGTGCAGCGAGAAGAAGACGTCATTGAGCTCCACAGCATTGCGGTGGCCGTCGTGGCGCCGCATATACTGCTGCTGGATGCTGTCGCTGTAGTAGAAGGCCACGTTGAAGACCGAGTAGCACGTGAAGCCCAGCATGTTGAGCACCGTGTAGTCCAGAGACAGCCCCACGACGCTGCGGCGCTGGCGGTTGAGGAACACTTGGGGGTAGAAGCTCACGCTCCAGCAGAAGAAGTAGATCCAGCCGATGATGCTGGACGCGCGGTTCCAGGGCCGCGGGATGTGCGCGTTGGCGTCCAGCGAGAGCCCGAAGGCCAGTCCGGCGAGTAGGATGAGCACGGACACTACAGCCGCGCGGCGGTTCACGGACAGCTCCATGAAGGAGAAAGTCATGGCGGAAGAAGAAGAGGAAGGCGAGTAGACTTATGACATTGAGGATCCGTTGAAGTGTGTGTGACAAAAGCAGAACCGGTAGGATCGGTATTTCGTAGCGAATGAAATGGCAGGATCAGATCGACGTGACTTTTCAATAGCGAATCACAGGGAGGGAATGTGGGCATGGAATTGAGGGTGAGAACCGGTATACCGGTGATCACAGGTTGCAGCGAACTGTTTGTTAGCTTCACGTCGTCGACTTCATCTCTCTTTCAAGTGCAAGTGTGTCTCTGTCAGCAGTGTTCAGTTTGCTGTCCTTTGATGTATTAAAACATCAAGCCTACGGGGTTGTTTTATCCAGCCTGGGATGAAGATCTTCTTCACTGTGGCAATGCATGTATTCTATGAACTGCAGGCTGCAGTCCCGCTTTGTCTGGCGTTGAAGAGGACTTGAGGTTTCGAGCTTACAGCGACCGCTTTGTCGTGTCGCACTTTCGACTAGCGCTCCCACATATGTCAGCTAACTCAGGGGGGGGGGGTTAGCGATGCGGCTTCACCGGAGCCTGAATGCACAGAAGCTGACGAAAACGCAGTTGAAGCCGGCACTCTTCCTTTCTGACTCAGAAATTCTGAGCTCCAGCTGACGGCCGATGCTGGGCTTCCGGCTAAAATTGTCGTAGGGACCTCACGCAAGCCCGGCGAAGCAGCGAGAATTCCCAATCTGCAAGACAACCACATGACAAGAGCCTCACGGAGTGATGATGACATTTTCAGCAGGACTCAGGCTTTGTCGAAGGCGAGGGTGGCGGAAGTGCTGGCATGACCACTTGTCAAGGTTGGCCCCGCCCAAGTGAAATGAAGCAAGACGCTAGTGGAGGCCACGAACGCAGCGAGAGCGAGCGAGAGGACCATAGCCGGCCGAATGCTAACGAAGGCTTACAGTTATATAGCCCTTCGGGTCGGTGCTGGTTCTTTACCGCCGAGATCGGTTGCTTCACTTCAACAGCTCCACCACGATCAGCTTTGGGGCGTTGTGCATTCCCATACAAGTTCCAGTATAAACTGACAGCGTTCATATGCTCGAGCAGCGAGCGAGGGGAATTCGGCCGCCTTCGGTGGCGCGAGAGGCGGTCTATTGAGCGATTTGACGGTTGGAATTGCTGTCACATGTCTGGTGCTTGCCACCAGGCGACGCCCCCACCGGGCCAAATCTGCCGGGCTTCGAACACTGCCGAAGTGATGGTGCTGCCCAGCACGGCACGGCAACCCCACGCTCGCTGGGGGTCCGAGGACGATGAAACGCCATTTGGCTGCTTCAAAACTCAAAACGCTCCGTGCGGGGGCGTCGGCGTTCGTCGTCTCTATTCCAGCGGCTTCTTTGCCCAGTGGATTCAATGGCAGTCGCGAGTTTGATTCATCGCTCAGTTCCCGATTTGCGTGCTCGACGTCAAGTGGGAGTCGGCGAGTGCATCCATCCACGCAGCACAATGGCGACCCATTCCGACGACAAGTGTCGACGCTGTTCCTGCCGGAGGAAGGCGTGTCTGCGGCGTCGGCTGCAGCAACGACGCCATGCCAAGTGCCTGTTCCCGCACGCTCAGTTCCTACGGAATCCGCGTGCCGGGTCGTTCTTCCAGTGCAGGAGGAGGCAGCACCCTGCTGTCGTTCATAAAGAGCTAGTCGAGACGGAGTGGGACGACGAGATCGCGATCGACAGCGAGGACCTGAAAACCATGCGCGACTCCGTCGACGCAATGCAGCAGCAATTGCGTCGTGGGTTGCGCGATATCAAGGAGATCCGCGAGCTAGTCAAGCGCGTGGCAACTCAACGGGAGGTCGAGTGGCGCGAGTTGAGCATGAGAAGTGTAAACATGGAGAGCATCAGTCTTTAGACAGTGTTGTTGGATACTTTTACGAGGTCCTAATCGAATCCTCCGACATAGTAATACTAAGTGAAATGTTTACTCATACGAACCATGCTACTTTTGTGTGTACTAATGGGCGGTTATTTTTTGGTGGCGTTTTCCGACCTTGAGCACGCTCAACTCGTAGGGCGTCATGACAAAGCGCTCTCCGTATGAATTGGACGGCGCAGTGCCGTTGGCTGCTGGCGCGCAGCGAACGAGCAAGAAGAAGCGGCGAGAGAGCACTGGTGATGTTGAGACGGCCGCGAATATCGCGTGGCTGGCTTCCATGCTTCATCCAGAGCAGCAAACTCTGGCCCCGCAAGTAGAAGTTCAACACAATGAGGTCGTCGTCCGGAGCCGCCCGGTGGTGTCGGAGAAGCAAGCGGCACCAGCTCAGGTGTGTGGTGCAGTCAGGATACATGCTATAAGAATCATGGTGATGAAGTCGGGAGATTTTTTCACTTTTGGTCGTAGATGAGCGTGGAAGACTTAGAGCAGAAGAAAATGTTGTTGCCGTACCTCGACAAGATCGAGTACATCAATTGCCAGCTACGGTAGGCAAGTGGCATGAACACAATGCGTGAATATTGAGCGAGAGCTGTTGTCTTAGCCTCTGTGTCATTCCGCAGCCAACGCGGACTGCTCCCGGCTGAAGAGAGATCAGCTCTCAAAGACGACGATCGGTCCCGAGTGGCGGCATCAAATGGCCAAGCTAATCGTGGTTCACACGGCAAGCCATTGGCAAAGCCTCCATCTAAAGCTCTACCTGATGCGTTGGTGCCGCGGAATCAGGACGAGCAAGATGCCGAACCAGAGAAAGATTCAGCGTCGGCGTTTACACCCGTGAAAGTGTCGACTCGTATGTTGCGGTCGCGATACCCGCGGTTCTTCAAGGCTGTCGTGGCGACGGAGATGGGGAAGGTGTTGCTTCCTCGACAACGCGGGGTCAATTGGCTCCTCCGTGCGATCGAAGTGATATACAATGCTCTCGCAGAAATCCTTTTGCTGAAGATGGGGTCGGCGAAAGCCGAAGCTGATTCCACTTCGTCGGGTGCGTGGGCAAAGTCGAAAGCTACGCCACAGAGCCGGATGACAACTCCAGGATGGCTAGCCATGCCGTTCTTCACTCGTAGGTTCATGCATCACTCGCTGGGACTGCCGGAGCTTGCTGATCAAGAGTGCATGGATCTCATGTACACCATCGAACTCAATCGCGATCAGTACCCGCAGGTGGCATTGTTCGCTTCGTTTTTGAGGGAAATCTTGGACGAGGATGCGCTTCTCTTCTTCCTGTATGTCCGGAGCCATTTACAAGAGGAATTGGATCTGGATCTAGCGGCTAAGGAGAAACAAGCGCATTCCTCGCAAGCCAGCGGATCGAAGAAGTACATCCCAGCAAATTGGATTGAGCTACGCAATCATCCTTTGATTCCAGACGGCACACAGCAGGTCTTCTTGTCCAAAGCGGCTTGTGAAAGCGTTATGCAGCGCATATTCGAGTATTCCCGATGCATCCGATCCACCGGCACTTCTCGCATCGCAGCACCGATTCTTTTGGCGCAGTACATTGTCCGCGAACCGATAGTTACTCGACTTCAAACCGATGAAAAGCGATTCATGGTTTCTGCCGAAATGTTCCTCACAACGCTGGTCCAGCTATTTGGCGAGGTTGCTGAAGACATTCTTGCCCAGTTCAAGTTCAACGACGACGGCGAGTCCCTGTCGAGTCTAGTCCGCCTTCGAGACACCATCACGCTTGATTCAAAGGTCGACAAATGGGTCACGCTGTACGCCGAGCAGGAACGAGCTCTGCGCAACCAGAAGATTGAGTTGATGAAGATGGAGCGCAGCAACACCAACAACCAGTTCCGGGTGCAGCTTCGGTTGCTCGAGACTCGAATCCACCTTCAGGAACAAGAGCTCCAGCATATCCAGAAGAAGATCACGGACGGAGAAAACCTCGTGAACAACGTGTGGAAAGAGGTCGTGGCCGTCAAGTCTCCCCCAAAGCTGGTGACCGTGAGAGGGCCTACTCGAGTCAATGAAGACGCCAACACGCCTCCACCCTCGAAGGAGTTGGTCTCGGTTCTTGGTCGCTTCGAAGCGCACATCGGGAGACTGCAAAAGAAGCACGACATCGCGGTGAAGGCCTCGACGCTACTAGCTGTGCCGTGGCAGCAGCAGATGGAAGAGCTGAGAGTCCGCATGGTGATTCGAATTCAACGCGCGTATCGAGCGCGCAAGCGCGCTCGAGAAACCAAGCAGCAGGCACGTGACAAACTCGCAGCTCAGATCCGAGAGCGAGAGCTCAAGCTGAAGAACCAGGAGCTGGAGCGAAAACGGCTTCAAGCCTTGCGAGAGAGAGACATGGAGCGGCATCAGCAGCGTCTCAAGGCGAAGAAAGATCAAGAGGAGAAGCAGAAACGCAAACTCGAGGAGAAGCAGAAGCAGCTCGTCCAGAAAGCTCGCGAAGAAGAAGCCACGCAGCGAGCTGCAGCTATCCAGAAGAAAGAGCTCGCCCACGTGATGGATCAATGGAGGTCGTTCGTGGCCAGGAAGAAGAACCGACGCAAGGCCAACCTCTTGTTCGTGAAGTTCAAGCTCATGAAGTGGAAGCTGCAGTTCGCTCTACACAAGCGGATGGCACGCTCAGCCAGAACGATCCAGCGCTTCATTCGCCAGCGACAAGAGCACGCTCAGCTGCGGAAGCAGATAAATCTGCGCGCAAAACGCAACAAGATGGCCAAGAAATATCTGCTTAAGGTGCAGTTGCGCATGATGACTCGGCAGTTCAACCAGTGGGCCGCCTTCACTGTCGAGCAGCAAACGCTGCGCGAGAATTTTGCGGCCATCATCCACAAACGAGAAGGCCACTGGTTCCACCGCTGGGTTGGCTTTGTTGAGATGATCAAGTCACGAAAGCTGGCGTCTGCTATCTTGATCCAGCGTCAGTACAGGGGTCGAGTGGCGCGGCAAGTGTTTCGCTATCAGCGAGATCGTCATCGGAAAGCAGTCACCATCCAGCGAGTCTATCGTGGCTATCGAGGTCGAACCATTGCAAGGAAGCGGAAGGAGATCAAGTCTCTCCATGACAAAGGAGTGGAAACGATCTTGAGTCGCGTCAGGAACCGAGAAGCTGGGATGTGCTTTGATATGCTGGTGCGAAATACGTTCTGGGAGCTTCGTATCAAAGAGATGGCGCTAGCTCGACGGCTTGCTGCGAAGAGAGTCATGCTGCTTGCTTGGGAGACCTTTGTTACGATGAGGAAGGAGAAGCGGACGGCACTCTTCCAGCTTCGCAATCACAGCGCCTTGGTCATCCAACGCAACTACCGCCGGCATCGCTGCCAAGTAGTTTTCAAGGCGAGTTTGAGAAACCACCGGGCTGCCATTTTGATTCAGCGCGTGTTTCGTGGGTATCTAGGCCGACAAGCAGCCAAACGCCGTCGCTGGGAGATGAACGCGGCACTGCAACTACAAACTGTCTGGCGGAGATACAAGGCGCAGAAGTTCGCTGCAGCAGTGCGGGCGGCGAAGATTCTTCTCGCGACGTACAAGGGCGACTACACGACAGTCAAACGTGCCATTGCGAATGGTTTCTGGTACGTCACGGATGCTGAAGGCAACGGCATTCTTCATCTTGCGGCGGCGGCAGGACACAAGCGACTTGTGAAACTTTGTCTGCGCAACTCGTTCGACATCAACCTCGTCAACTACCACAGCCAGACTGCATTGCATCTCCTGCTTGCCAACCTCCCTCCACCAAGCGCTGTACTTGACGCGAGTGATGTAAGAGCTCGTGCTGGACGGATCGCTCTAGCAGAGTACATGATCGAGCATGGAGCGTGGCATGAAGCTCCTGATGAAGACGGCTTTACTCCACTTCTCCTGTGTGCGTCCTTGGGTCAGAGTGAAGCTGTCGACATGCTCTTGAACCACGGAGCCAACACCGAAGCGCGAACGCCTGGAGGTTACTTGAACGCGCCCCAGTTAGCGGTTGAAGGCAACTACTCCGCCACGTTGAAGGTGTTACTCGAGTCAGGGAGCTTCGATACTGGTGAGAGCGGTCGCATCACGGAATTCTTGCTCCACGCGTGTGCTGGACGAGGGCTGGTAGAATGCGTCCAGGTGCTGGTTGCCCACATACGACAGCGGCTTGAGGTGTTCGGCTTCAACGCGCTCAATCTGTGTGACTCGGAGGGCTACACCCCGTTGATTTACGCAGTGAACAACGGGTATGTCGATGTCACCGAGTGCTTGCTGGAAGCTGATGCGGGTCCCGATGTGAAGGATTACTTCGGCCGTTCACCGCTTCACTTTGCACTCCTTGCTTCTGACGCAGCCACACGAGAAGCTATGGTGCATCTCCTCATCCAGTACGACGCCGACGTCAACATGAAAGACACGGACGGCGATGCGCCACTCCACGTGAGCTGCGTACAAGACGAGAGACTGGCGTGTACACACCTCCTGCTCACAAGTGGCGCCTTGATCTGTGCAAACGCGCTTGGAAACCATCCTACCCACATCGCAGCTCGCAACGGTGCAGTCGACACGCTCAAATTGCTGATCGACTATGGCGGCGACATGAACCTGAAAAACTACGAGAGCAAGACCCCATTGGGTATGGCGCGCATGAACGACCAGCCAGCCATCGTCGACTTCGTATCCGCGTACTTTGCACATGAATCCACAGACAATAAAGACGTGGATGGACCTGAGCTTGAGCCTGTCGAGGTCGATGATAGCAACCAGGAGGAGCCTGAACACCCAGAACCTCAACAAATTTCCAGCGATGGACTGGGGCTGCACAGTGCTGCTGAGGAAGTAGCTGAAGATGAGAATGTCCAGCAAGAACGGACGCCAGCGGAGTGGGCTGCGGCGGTATCTGAAGCGTACTGCATGGGGTCAATCGCAGAGTGGACGCAATACGTCGACTCGTCAACTGAGGTGCCATTCTACTACACCAAGGGGTCTTCAGGCGAGCACATGCACACGTGGGACTCCCCGGTAGAATTCGATGCCGCCATGGGTGAAATCTGGGAGATCGTGCGCGGTCCGTCAACCACAGCGGCAGTAGCAATGCTCGGTGGCGACGAGCAGGGTCCGTCTTCAGCTCGCAAAGCTGCTGACAGCCGATACTATCTGTACCACAATCGGGTCACGGATGAACTCACCTCAACCATTCCACCCATCGACTACACGCTGCTGCAGGATGTGGTGCAGAACTCGAAACGGATGAAGCTTCTGCGTGCTCGAGTCCGAAAAGTGTCCGCCGATGAGCTGAGCGCATCCGCGATGGAGTACATGCGCTTCTTCCGCGGCTTTGAAGAGGAGAGCGCTCAAATCCGCAAAGAGATGCGGGCTGCCACCAAGATCCAGCGACACTTTCGAGCTCGAAGAACCCACTTGCTTGTCAAGGCACTGCTCCATCAGAACCGTTGTGCAGTAGATTTACAGCGCGCGTTCAAGGGACGAAAAGCCCGTCGAGAAGCTGAATTGCGTCGCAAGCAGCAGAATGAAATTGTGAAAATCCAAGCGGCGTATCGCGGACATATCGCGAGAAAACGCGAAGCCCGCGGTCTGCGCGCCCAACGTCAAGTGCATCTCAAGCGCAGACTCGCGGCGCGAGAAATCCAACGCACGTTTCGAGGCTACGTGGGTCGCAAACTCGGCTATCGCGAAAAAGTTGTCCAGAGACTTGGTCCGAAGGGATACTTTGAGTGGGAAGCACTGCGGAAGCGAGCAACATCGGTGCGTTCTTTCAAGGTGTGGGACGAAATGGAGGCGCGCGCAGACTTTCTTGGCGTATTGTTCTACTGCCACCAGGTAACGCGGGCTTGTAGCTGGCAGAAACCACCTTCCTGGAGCACGCACGACCGTGAAGCTTTCGAGACTCGATGCCAATTGATTCGCTGGGGGTACACCGAGAAGATGCAACACGCGGCGCAAACTCTGCAGACGATTTGGCGGGCTCGCGTGGCACGGATTTCGTTTCAAATGGTTCTTCGCGCTGTGAGACTCATGAAGACGTGCGAGCGCGAGTACCTCGAGGACCCCACTCACTTGGTGAAAATGGGCAACTACGTGCTCTATTTGCACACGATCGTGCACGACTACGATCGAGCACGACCGCTGTACGGCAGACTCATGCGAGTGATGGCTCAACGCGGACCGGACATCCCCTTCGTGCTGTTCTCGTACGGCATTTTCTTGTACATCACGCAGGAGGAAGACACGACGCTGGTCGAGGAGATGATCTTGCGTGGCAAAATTGCAGACCCGACGCTCGTCAAGTACAAGGTCGCGTTCCTGGGCTTCTTCCGACAGGCGCTTCTGCAAAACCCTGATGATGCCGAGGCGCACATCAACTACGCCGCTTGTATCCAATGGCTCTACGAGCAGAACGATGAGGCCGTAACGCACTATCTCCTCGCGCTAGCTCTTGCACCACAACGCAAAGGCACCATGGAGATGTTCCAGAACATGCTTGATCGTCGGAGACGCATCGAGAGAGCCAAGCTCACACCTCGTAGTAGGAAAGCGTTGACGAAGATGGAAGACGCTGGTGTTGAAGAACAGTTCGACGCCTTCGCACGATTCCGACGGTGGCAGTCCAAACAAGCACAAGACGACGACCGAGCACGACGATCAGCACTCGAAGCGGAGCAGGACGTCGTCAACAGGCTCGAAGCTGCACGCAAAATCCAGGCCCGATATCGCCGTCGAAATGCCATGCGCAAAGTGACGCGACTCCGGCTTGAGTACAAGATAGCCGCCGCGAAAGCTGAAGAGGCCCAGCAGCAAGCCCTTTACGACCGAGTAACCCTGGCCTTCGAAGACGTACTATCCAGCTCCAGCAAGAAGAGAAAAAAGGGAGACGCCAGCACTGTCTTGAGTCTTCCAGTCGCGCAGCTTGACGCCATCTTCATCTCGCTGAAAATGGACTTCACCGAGGCTCAGTTGAACGCGGTGAGCGCCAAGTTCCGGAAGGACCACTCCAAGCTCAAACACGTGAACGTCATGGATATCTGTCGCTTTGTGCAGGCCCAGCCACTGCTACAAGAGAGGCTTCCCAGCATTTTCACGTCCGTAGGCTCAAAGTCGACCGCCTAGTCCCATTATCCTAGGTCTGTGAAGGAATTCCGCACGACGGTTAACTGTTAGTCCAACAATGCGCGGTCTTGAACGGAGTGAGGTCAACGGTACCGCGGACTGGTAGCCGCACACGTGACATTCGGTCGTATCAGCCACGTGGGCGGCGACGTAGGCTATTCAAATACATATTATTTGGTACGGGTGGTATGAGCGGGTATGCATCTAGAGTACTTGGTGGTGGTTGGGTGAATACATGTCTGGCACAACGTTCGGCGGGGGGTGCAGGCGAGCTGAGCTACACATCGAGCACCCAGCTCGACTTGCAGGCTTCCTCGCAGGAGACCCGCTTGCTCGGGTCGGGGTGCAGCAAAGACGCCAGCAAAAACACGGCGTTGGGGGATAATGTCGGCGGGAAAAACCACGTCGGGAACGCCACAGGTCGTCGCGGCTGGGACCCACCTACACCAGCAGCTCCGGCCTTGAGCATGCCCGCGTCGGACGAGAACGGGCTGTTGGCGCTTGCAGCTGCAGGACACGATCCGTTCTGGTTCCAAAGCATGTTGGAGCTGTTCAGCATCAGCCCGAGCATCGGCGGCGTCGCGTGGAAGCTCGGGTGGGTGGGGGACATCTCCGGCAGCTGCTGCTTGGCGCCTCCGGTCTGGAAGAGGCTGGCGTCGAATAGGAGCTTGCCCGTGTGCGGGTCCACGGGCAGCGAGCGC
>JAHQIV010000755.1:0-16623 GCA_030463285.1 Phytophthora europaea
CCTGTACGGCGAGGAGCACGTGCAGACCGCGCTGGGCTGGCTCGAGGCCAACAAGCAGCCGAGTGAGGCCGAGGCCGGATACGCCAGCAGCACGCAGCCGGCCGAGTCGATCTGGTCGCCCAAGTACCGCATGCAGTTCCTCGGCGCGCTCCTGCTGTCCTGCACGCAGCAGCTCTCGGGTATCAACGCCGTGTTCTACTACTCGGGCAACATCTTCTCGGACGCCGGCATCTCGGACTCGCGCGTCGGAACGCTCATCATCGACTTCATCAACATCTGGCCGGCCTTCTTCACGGGCGTGCTGGCCACGCGCTTCGGCAACCGCAACATGATCCTCTGGGGCATCGCCGGCATGGTCGTCATGTCCATCGGCATGACCGTCGCCTTCCTCGTGGACGTGTCGGCGCTCTCCATCGTCTTCACAGCGCTCTACGTCATCGTCTTCGGCGTGACGCTGGGGCCGCTCGTCTGGGTCATGACGGCCGATATGTTCCCGGACTCGGTGCGCGCCAGCGCCTCGTCCATCTGCATCGGCGCCAACTGGCTGTGCAACCTCATCGTCGGCGTCGGCTACCCGTACCTGGCCGACGCCTTCGACGACTGGAGCTACATGCCCTTCACGGTGCTGCTCGTCATCTTCTACTTCCTGTCGCTCAAGCTCGTGCCGGAGACAGCGGGCAAGACCAACGAGGAGATCCAGGCGGAGTACGAGCAGCGTCGTCGCCGCTAACGGAGACAGCGGGCAAGACCAACGAGGAGATCCAGGCGGAGTACGAGCAGCGTCGTCGCCGCTAAGCAGTCGCTGATGTCGATTAGAGTAGCGGGACACATTCATGTTTCTTCGAGCCAATGTCATGTTCGTTTCTATTGACCAGCAGTTTGCAAGTAAGGTGCGAACAACTCCATCATGTGCTTGAGCTCGCTCTCTTGGCCGGGGTCCGATAGAATCTGCAGCAAATACGAGGATCCAGATAGCTGTCTGACGACTTGTGTAGCGATAGGAACGAGGTGCATCTTTTGGGTATCTTGGCAATGGCAAACGTACGCGAGGAGGTGGTGAAGTACTTGCAAAAGACACCGGAATGCAGCGGCAGCGATGCTTCCTCTCGGAAGAGCAACGAAAATAGTGAGGAGGTTGTCCTGTAGCGCGTTAAATCGCTCCAACTGATAGCGAGCAAACGCACTTACATCCTCGAAAGTGGCGGCCGTATTCTGGTCGATTGCGACAAGTACTGATCGTTTGGCTTCACGTGAAAAGCTGCTGACTGCAGTGGTCACCAATATCAGAACTGCACTCTCAACATGAGGAGTATAGCCATGGCGGTTGATTTCTTCCAGCAAGAGCGCCAAGCTGCGCGATTGCAGGCTTGAATAGGGGTCAAAGTAGCTTGCAACAGCAACACGAACCTTCTCGAGAAGCACGTCACGAATTTGGTACAGGATTGGACCATTGCCGCGTTCACTGTCATCACTTGTTCGGCGGAAGTGTTGGTGCAACACTTGAAACCAAATAAACTCGTCCAGCGACCAGCTTTTCCCCAGTTTCGTCTTCACATCTGCTACAGCCAGAGGATCCCAATAAATCAGCTCTGCTTGCACATAAGGAGAAAAAAGCTTCTCTTGTGCGAGCTCGCAGTACGTGTTCTTGTACACTTCTGGGAACTTAGCCTTCCATTCCTGAAAGCGGCCGTACACGCGCCCAAGTGAATTGATTTCATCAATCGCATCAGCGAACAAATCGTCGTCTCCACCTGGTCCACAAGGCAGGGATACGTAGGATTCCGCGAAATGCTGCTGATACTTTTGCAGTCGGGCGCTACGCTGAGAGTCAGAAGCAGACGGCTCGGCGGGCAGGTCCAACTGATCTATACCAACAACATCAGCTCGCTGCAGTCTTCCAGAGCCAAAATAAAATTGCATCTCCTCCGCGACGTCGTGCACCTCTTCGTGACGCTTACTTTTCACTCTCTGCACACGCTCGTCCATAACGTTATTCTCCTTTGCACCAATCACCTGCCCTTTTTCGCGCAGACAAAAACTCAGAGCCTTTGCAAAGTCCTCCACTTCCTGGAAGTACTCGAACTCTTCACTGCTCACCAGCAGCTCTTCCTGCTGCTGCTTCAGCGTCGTCTCAATCAGCGCCGTCTCCGCCTCCAGTCGAGCGAGTTCGCGCGACGCGCGCTCGTCCTCAAACGTGGTCGACTCCAAGCTCTTCTCCAGCTTCCCCAGCACACTCCCCAGCGACACACACGCCACTTTCCTCCGAGTCGGGTACGTGGGCAGGCCGTCACGCGAGCGACTGGTCTTCCCCTCAGACGTCGAAGGTGCACGATGCCCTCCACGCCGCATGAGTTCCTCCTCCCACCTCCTGCTCTGCTCCTCATCTTCGTCCTCCTCAGGTGACACTTCCTCCACGACTTCTGCCGTCTTCGGGAGACTCGAACTGCCCGAGTACACGCCGAAGGTGACGCGGTTCTTGGTGCGTCTGGGCTTGCTCCCTCCGTCCAGAGAGATAAACTCCTCCTCTTGTCCCTCCTGTTCCTCCTCAGCAACTCTCCTGCCGACTGCCGCGTCGTTCTCCGCTTCCACAGCCATCTCGACGTCCTCGAGCTCGATGCTCTCCAACTGTTTGTTAGGCAGCAGGACGCTCTGCTCGCTCTTGAGCGACGCCAGCATCTCGACCGAGTACTGGCCCGTGTTCCCCACCTGAACTTCGACCTTTGCAGCACTGGAGGCCACGAAGTTGGGCCGCATCTTCCTCCTCTTGGGCGCGCTCTTGCCCTCTCCGTCGTCGAAGCTCAGCAGCAGACCGTGGACACTGGAAGCGGCAGCACGTGCGTCGCCTCCTGCAGATGTGGATCTCGCGCTCTTGGAGCTGAAGCTCATGGCGCCCTTCACAGCGGCGGAGACGCGCGCGCGACTGCGCCGCAGCTCCGCCAGCACTTGCACTTGCAGGTCGCTCTCGGCCTCCTCGGGGCCGTTCGACGCCGGGTTTTCGGCGGAGGATGAAGTCTGTACATTCTCAGACACGTCGGTAGCTTCGACTTCGCCCTCGGCCTCCGCCTCGCGCCGCTTGCGGCCGCCAACCTTCTTCTTCTTGCTGCGGAACATGCTGTCGTTCCAGTCGATCGGATTATGCTCTTAAATCGTAAATCGTATATTACTGGCCTACACTACAAGAGCACATCTTTTTAAAGGGCATGGACATCAACTCAGTCTTGATATCGGAATTCAGCGAGCTGGAGGAGGCGAAGCGCACCATCGTGCAGCTGAAGCAACAGCTCGCGGCTACGGAGCAGCTGCTTCAGCAGGAACGCGCTGCTCGTGAGCAGGCAGAGCGCGCAGCCCAACAAGCAGCAAATGCTGCTGAAGTAGCAGCTCGGGCGGCAGTTGAAGCGAGCAGACATCACTCAGTGCCAGCTCCCGTGTCCATGCAGAGTGACAAGCTCTTCACCAGGACCGAGTCGAGTGATTTTGAGATGGAAGACGTGTCCGACCCACAGCCGCATAGTCGTGAGCATGTCGTCACTGCCGGTAGGTCTGCTGTCGTCATTTATCCTAAGACTACTGTACTATGCTCACTGTGTTTGGTGCATGTACTGGAGCAGCTTCAGCACCTATGCCCAAGAAATCTCGTGGATCTACTTAAGCACAACCAGCGTCTGTCTCTTCAAAGACTCGAGGAAGCAGCAAGAAAGCATCCGGTCCCAGTACCGACAACAGACAGAAGATGTCGCTGGCGGAGGTGCGCAGAGCAGCCCAAGAAGAAACGGGGAGGCGCATGCAAGAACGCGCCAAGGTGCTTTCGTCGAAGAAGTAAAGGGGGGCTGCCTTCGCTCAGACGAGCACGATATCTAAATCCTGACCCAGAATGCTTATTTCCTATCTATATCAACCCTCGTCCTCCTTCATACAGCTATATTGATGTGAAGTTTTCATTGTAGGACTTGAGTCTTGGAAATCACCGCAAGCCCCCCTCCCCAGTCGAGATGATCGCGAACAGAAGCAAGCAAGAAATTCAACGCATGCTCGAGGCGAGTCGCAAGTTTCAAGTGAGCAAGCAGGGTCGAGAGGAACCACGGTGGACAATTGCGGAGATGGAGGAAATCGTTCAGCGCGAGCGTACGATTCGCCAGCAAGCTCAGCTGGCTGCCGAGCAGGCGTTGGCTGCGGCTAAAGAAGCACAAAAAGTGATTTTGCAGCTCGAGCAAGAACTCGACAGTAAGGACCAGCAACTGGAGCAAGAACGCGCTGCTCGGCAGGCAGAACTCGCCGTTCAAAAAGCAGCAAACGCCGCCAAGACGGCAGATGATCAGCTTAAATCTTCCCCCGTGAAGGCAGAGAAAGGTGAATGTGCGAAGACTCTGCCAAAGTGTGAAGCTGAGGAGTCGAAGACGGAAGATGCTATGCGTTCGCCCTCCCACGCCGTCACCACTGCCGGTAAGCGCTTTTTCCTGGACCACGAAATGTTTTGCTCACTGTGTTCTTGCTTGACGTCAGTGGAAGATAAATCGTCCCCGGCCAAGAGGCCACGCGAGTGCATCGAGACACAATCACCTACAGCGTCGAAGAAGCCTCGAGGTCCCAACAAGAATCGAGTGAGAGCTTCGCAAAGTGAAGCGAGCAAGCACAAGATGTCGCTGGAAGAGGCACGCAAAGCTGCCCAAGAGGAGATCGAGAAACGGGTCGAGGAGCGTGCCAAGCAGCTACTGTCGAAGAAGTAAGGCACGAACTGATGAAGATTAGTGGTGGTAGCACGTGTAAGTTACCATGCAACAATGATCGAGTAGGTGCTCAAGGCACCCACTCGCTGCTTCCATTAGAATTTTTACTGATCTGTTGAGCGTGATAGCGACTCTCTCTCTCTCTCTTCTTCTCCCAAAATCAAATACAGCGAAGTGAATTCTCTGAATGCATCGGAGGTGGAAGGAGGACGCGAGCACATGAGGAAGATTACAAGTCCGGCACGCCGTCGATCTCCGTGTAGCCATTTTTCTTGGAAATGCGGTCGTTGACGTCGATCGAGCACAAACTGGACGAACTGCCCCACTTCTCGCGGGTCGCGGCGCTCTTCTCCGGGTACTCACGAGCGAGACACGAAAAGATGAGCGAGAACAGGATCGCCAGCGGGAAGACCACGAAGGCGCCAATGCCCCACATGACACGGGGACCATAGTGCTCGTACACGTAGCCGCCCATGAGGGTGGAGCAAGCTGCACCCATGCCCTTCTGCACAGCAGTCAGCAGGCCGATCATCGTTCCTTCGGTGCCCTCGGGGGACGACTGGAAAATGTAGTTGGTGAATGCAGCCCACAGCAGACCGAACGTCATACCGTGCAGCGCCTCGAACGGGAGCCACACCCACGGGTTGTGCGCGTACGTGTAGACGATCATCCGAACGCCGTAGGCCACAACGCTGAAGATGATGCAGTTGGGCGTGCCGAAGCGCTCGAAGATCTTGTTGGAGAAGAAGAAGAGCGGCAGCTCCGAGATGGTTTCGGTGGCAATGATGACACCCACCAGCCTCGCGTCGTTCCCTGACAGGTTGAAGTCTGCACATCGAACACCGGAATCAGATAAGATACGTTAGTTAGCCGAGTTGAGCCGGTGCGACAATGACAGCTCCCTTCCACGTACAATAGAGGAACAAGAAGTTGTCGATGAGACCGCCCAGAATGCCGCCCAGAAGCACCACAATGAAGAGCACAAGCACGTCCGGCTGGTCCCAGATGATGGCGAGCGACTGGAGGTAGTCGGTCTTGGGTCCTTCATCGTCGGGCTGGTAGGCAGGGATGAAGCGCAGCAGGATGAAGAGCGAGATGACGGAGAGGCCCAGCACCATGTTGAAGCACCAGGCGATGCCGATGGCGGCGGCCATGACACCGGCGAAGTAGCCGCCGATTCCGTAGCCCACCGCGCCGTACAGTCGCTGCTTGCCGTAGACGCCCCCGATGTGGACGAGCATGGTCATGGCCGTCTGGTCCAGCAGCGACCACGTTGGCTGCGTCTGGAAGTTGGCCACGAAGAGCATAATGCACATGACGTTGAAGGTGGACACGAAGCGCAGCGAGAACATGAAGAGTGCGGCCGAGACCAGGCAGAAGATGTGCACCAGCTTCTGGTTCTTGATCACGTCGGCCACGCCGCCCCAGATGGGCGGCGCGATGATGGCGCACACGCACGGCAACGTCAACAGGATACCGATCTGCATCTTGTCGAAGTGCTCCGTATTGTCGAAGTAGATCTACAAGCACGAGGATGCCGGTTAGAATTGGGGCTGTCCACTACGAAATGGGGAAGGGAGGGGCAGACGTACAGGCAGATAGGTCTGCGTGGAGAAGGCGCAGTAGTGGACGGCGAAGAAGAGCTTGAGCGGCACGAGCCGCTTGCTCTCGCCGCCATCGATGGTGAACTCGATGAGGCGCAGAAGGGCGGACATCTCAGCGGCTTCGACTCCAGGAGTGGTCGGCTGCGGACTGAGACGGTGGGTGGACTGGGGCTTGTTCCCGCTTGAGGGGCGAATTCCGATGTGAGATCCGGTGGCTGGCGCGAAGATCCGACTGCGGGGGGACGCTTGCTTGGGGTCCGGGATTTCGAATAGTGACTCGCTCGGGTTCTCGGAAGCGGTGCGTAGATCGCTGCGGCGTCTTTGCCCCCGGGTTATGAACGGATGGATGGGTTCGCGCACTTCGAACGCCGAGTCCTGCGGTCTGCACTCACGAATGATTCGCGCCGTCGCACTCGCCGCTGGCGTGGGCGTGTCGTGTGATAGTTAAGAGGAGGTCGTGCGCAGCTGTTGGCCAGCTAGCATAGCAATGCAAACGGCGAGCAATGTCAGCGCCGAGCATGGCTAGAGTTGCTGGCGTCGGCAAATAAGGCTGCAAGCACAGGTCGAGCATACTGTAGCTAGATAGCTAGATAGCTCGCTGGCGTGGCGTCCGTCTGGCGGTTGAAGTGCGCGTGGCGTAGAAACGCGAGAATCAGAACTTTTGCTGACGACCGCACACAAGTGACTGCGCTCCAGTATGTGTCACTCAATCGAGAGGAGTATCTTGGCACTATCACGGAGGAGACAGAGACAGGACCACCCAACTTCAACTTTGTAACGGCTGAGGCTGCTTGTAAGCCGACTGCAACTCGACGCCGTGCCCTCACTTGGCCTCCAGCGCCGGACGTGGCTGGCGAGCACGCACTCTACTTGCATCTTCGCTCGCTGGCCAGTTTGCTGCGCGCTGAACTCCGGCGGAGGGCGCGCCTCGATTGCACGCGCTGCCTGTCTCGATCTGTCCGTCTGTGCGATGGAGGGGGGGCGAGCGATTGCAGTGGATCAAGACGTTATATGACAACGGGTAACGCGTGGCTTAGTGGCGAGGCACAAAGGTGCGCCTCCTACTCGTCTTCCTATCTCAAAACTGTCGACGACGACTCAGCACTGCGCGCTAACGTCCGTGGTGCCGTAGTCCGCGGAGCTGGCGAGCAGCGAGCTCTCGTCGGACGTGATGCTGCTCGAGTCCGCCTTGCTGAAAGTCGGGCTCTGTGCCGCGTAGCTGCGCGCGAGGCACGCGAAGCCAACCGCGAACGCCAGCGACAACGGGAAGACGATGAAGCCCGCGATGCCCCACATCATGCGGCCGCCCAGCGCGCCGTAGATCCACCCACCGACGAGCGTGCTCAAGCCACCGCCGATTCCGCGCTGCACGGCGAAGAGCACGCCGATCATCGTGCCCTCGGTGCCCTTGGGAGCCGCCTCGTAAATGTAGTTGGTGAATGCCGCCAGCAGCAAGCCGTAGGTCAAGCCGTGGAGGACCTCAACCGGTAGCACCAGCCACGGGTGCTGCACGAACATGTATGTGGCCATTCGGATGCCGTACGCGATCAGACTCACGAGAATGCACTTGGGCGTGCCAAAGCGCTCTATGATCTTGTTGGCGTGGAAGAAGAAGGGCAGCTCCGAGATGGTCTCGATGGTGATGACCACACCAACGATGTGTGCGTTGTTGCCCGACAGGTTAAAGTACCAGAGAAACAAGAAGTTGTCGATGAGGCCCCCTAGGACACCCGCGAGGATCACAATCACGAAGAGGGCAAGGACGTCGTGCTGGTGGAGAATGGCCTTCAGACTCTTGAGTAGCTCGCCCTTTTGGTGGTGCTCAGCCTCGTGCTGGATGTTCGGGACGTACGTCAGCAGCAGGAAGAGCGAGACACTCGACAGAATGAGCACCATATTGAAGCACCACTCGATACCTAGGGACGACGCCACCACGCTGGCAAAGTAACCTCCAGCACCGTAGCCCGCCGCACCATACAGACGCTGCTTCCCGTAGTCGCCATCAACACGCTCCAGCCACGCCATCGACGCGTGATCAAGAAGCGAGAACGACGGCTGCGTCTGGAAGTTGGCGATGAAGACCATCGCACACATGAGCGGGAACGACGTCACGTATTGGATCGAGAAGAACAGGAACGCCGCCGACACAAGGCACACCGTGTGTGCCAGCTTCTGGTTGTGGATACCATCAGCGATGCCCCCCCAGACGGGTGGACTAACAATGGCGCAGATGCACGGGATGGAAAGTAACACGCCGATCTGCGCCTTGGAGAAGTTCGCCGTTGTGTCGAAGTAGATCTGTGCGTCGCAATGTTGCGTTGGTCAGCAACTTACAACTGGGGGTCTCTCACAAATGGGCACGCACCGGCAGATACGTCTGCATGGAGAACGCAAAGTAGTGGACCACGTAGAGAAGCTTGAGCGGGACGAGCTCCTTGGCCTCTCCGCCATCGAAGAGGAAGCCCAGACGGAAGCCCATAGTTGTAGCTTGGCAAAGTCTGCAACGGGGACCTACGCCCTACACCGCCAACTGATGAATGGCAGAATGGGGATGACGGCGGAAATTGAGACCGTGGCAATGTATTGACAAGAGCTCCACGCAGCAAATGCTAACTTGGTGGACACCTAGCAACTTGGACACTTTTTGCACAGATCAACCACACATTATTGACGTCGGCACAAAAACCGCCCGTTACTTGTGGTGACCCCCCTCCCCAACCAACGTTTGATCGTGTGGATTTACTATTGGGAGGTCACGAACGGATGCGGTTGATGGGGATCTGTGTCAACAGATTAACAGCGCCATTCACCACCGATCCGGTGGACTTTGAAGTGGCTCCTGCGCCCGAAAGATGCACACAAGGCCCAGTGGATTGCCGACACCATGGAGAGCGTGGTTGAATTTCCTTCATATTTGTTCGTGTAGTGGTGAGCTTCCCACCAGGGAGGTCATGCGCTCAGATGGCACTTGGAGCAGTGGCGCTGCATTGTAGATCTAGTAACGATAGTCTTGGAGTTTGCCTGCTGGGCATCGTTCTCCACATTTGCGTTGTGCTGGAATGCTATGGTTCTACGCAGGGGTAACGTAGCACGTTTCGTTGGTGGTCGCTACAGTGACTACGTGTATTTGCAGTTTCCGCGACCAATCAACCAGTGTCGGTGTCCGAAGCACATTACTTTTGGTCGCCATCTAAGTAGCCGATCCATGCAGCGCGCCACGGTATCCCCCGAGCGATGAAAAAGTCCTGCAGTGCGAAATAGGCAAATAAGACGCAGGTCCGGCATTTTGACGCCCTCATTGCTGCCAGTTGAGAAGCATACCGCTCTATCCAACGCAGTCTTCGTCCACTTCCCAAACGCCGAGTTACTGCCATCCCCCCTGCTGTTCGTGATGTCGTCTTCAGAGTTCCGCCGCCGAGCTAACAGAGGAAACAACCAGGCAAACAGCGAGGGTTTTCAAGAAGACGGCAGCGATTCCTGCCCTGTTCTCGGCGACGATGAAATGCTCAGCAGTAATACGCAGCGGATTCGGGACGTGCGGCTCATCGACAACGGCGTTTTCACCACGAAGAAGAGCCTGGCGCAGCGCATTCGAGGCCGCAAGAACAGATTCATCCAGCGCGTGCTTGTGGCCTGCCATCTTGCCGAACCATCGAGAGACGTTACGTTCACGCAGGCCCAACACAGCACCAAGGCAGCAATCGACCAGCTCACTGCGATCCGCGACGGCCTCTTTGCTCACTCGCAGAGTATTGTCAGTAAGTTGGGCAAATAGCTGCTGCTGGGCTCGCGAGTGCTTATCGCTGTTGTCGTGGCTAAAGCAGATCTGTCAATGGCAATTTGCTCCTTCACGAGCAACTCTGCGCGTCTCCATGACGACTCGCTGGCCGACGTCGCTGCAGAGGGATACAAGATCCGCGACTGCTCTATCACCTTCAGCGTAGGTCGTGGCTTTAGTCATTCTTGAGTAGTATCCACATCCGTTTCTCATGTACGCGCAGGACCAAGTGGAGAAGGCGATTTTGGTGCAGATTGACCGCCGTCTCGCCGAGTTTGAGCGGGTCCAATCTCTCATCGAGGAGCGTGCAAAACTCGTGCTCGATGTCAACTACGCAAAGCGAACTGTGAGTCGTAGTTGTTGCTTGTCCAATGGTTTGGAAATGGTGCGCTCAATGATCGTGCTTGTACACAGTTGGCGGTGGAGCTGCAAAAAGGAAACGTCGACCGCATCGCCGAGCGCAAGCACGCGGTAAGCCAGCACTCTGCTTATTGAGTTGGACTCCCGGCTGGGTAGTGACCGTTCTGGGCTTTCGTACCAGCTGCAATCTGCCCAACGTGACTGTGAGCGCGCGACGCGCTTCATCACGGACTACCTCAAGTCCGTGCACCCTGCGCAGGACGACGACATGATAGGTCTCTTTCAAGAGGTACGCTTAACTACCGACCTTGAACTGCACGGGATTGACGTTGCGATGCACTTGTTGTGTAGTATGCACTGCTGGTCGCCCAATTCTTCAAGCGTGGAGCCGACTTCGTACGCGCTGAAGCCTAGTGAGCCAGCAAAACTACCTCCTTGAAGGGAGGAGAGAAAGTGAGACCGTCGACAGCTCATCAACTTGAAGCTGCAGATTAATAAGCCGACTAAGGCCCTGGTTTCTCCGTCGACAAGTGGGGTCTCGGGTTTTACCTGTTAGTTTACATACACTCGTAAGCTCGCTAGCTCGTGCTACGCCAACCAAAGCTCCGCGCCCAGAGCTCCAACCACATACTCCATATTCCAGCGCAAACCAGACGCTCGCGCCACTCGCCGCTAGCACCCATTTGAGTCATGGAGGAGCTCTTCAATGCTGCGAGGAACTCGCGCTGGGCACTTGGGCATGGGAGAGCCCCTGTCACCGGAGGTCTCTCTTGCCCAAGTGCTCCCACGAAGCCGCAGCCGCAGGTATTACCTGAGGTAGCGCCATCGAAATGATACAGTATTTCATCTTTGTCCTTCGATCGTGCGGGACGCGCCTACCTCTCGCTTTCGATTCCTATCTGGGAATAAAATCATTTTTTTATTCTCACCATAATGGTGGGAATTAATGGGCCGTCGGAGAATAAACTGTTGGCCAATCAAAATCGTTTCAGGAAATCCCCAGACCCAGACACCGACGGAGAAACCAGGGCCTGAAACAAAACTCTCTTGAATTCGTTGGCGTCCGACTTCCTTTTTGTATGAAAACTTTTGCGTTTCCTGTGCGTGTGTGCGCACACGGGTTCGTTTTACCCCCGGCGACCTTTCCATACAATCCGGTGTTATTTTGGGACCGACGAGAGTGCCTTGGCGCCAGACGCACAGAAAACCTACCGTGACACACGAAACTCAATGCCCCCAAATTGATAGATGCTGTGAGCAAGCCCCATACCATCAAACGCTATGCGTGTGCAGGAGAAGGCAGGGCAAGCCGGAGGGTCGTAGAGGTCAAAGACCTGGCCAACGGAAACCAGGAGCTGATCCACAAGTTCCCGTCCTTCTACCACCCCAATATCTGGCCCAAAGGTGGTGGTTCGAGAGCACCGCTGCAGTATGTGTGCGGATTAGATAGAGGGAGGACTCACGGAGCCCGGTTACTGCAGAGTTGCCGGAGTTGGATGCGGCCTTCATGAAGCTAGGACGGCTGATCGTGGACACGGGGATGTTGGTGGTACACCCGTGTGACAAGCTGGTGGAGAACAAGTTCCCGGGGTACGAGATGGATAAGCTGCACAGGATCATCAGCACTCCAAGGCCAGGTACGTCGGTGGTATGGGTGGGTATGAGCTCATGTTGACTGGTGCGCTTGTCAGGTTGCTGCACTACTGTGTGCTGTCGGAGGAGCAGCTCGCGGCGAAGAATGAGGCGACATCGCTTGAGGACTCGTTCGCCTGGTGTGGGTGGCACAACGACCACGGCGCGCTTACCGGACTGGTACAGGCCATGTCCACGGACAGCACGGGCGCGGCGGTGCCGAACCCGGACCCACAGGCGGGGCTGTACGTTAAGAACCCTCGTGGCGGGATCCTCCAGATCAACATCCCTCCCGGACACTTTGTCTACCAGAATGGCGAGACGTCGCAGATCCTCTCGAGTGGCACATTGCAGGCAACGCCACATGTAGTGAGAGGGCCGAATATCACGGGTGTGATGAGAGCTGAATCGTTTACATTGACACAGTCTTCCGTCCGATGGCATTGCCTTCGACTGCTTTCACCTGGCCAGCAAGGTCTTCAGCGTCAGTCCATGGCGTGCTGCCGAGTGTTCAAAAGTCACGCACCACTTCGCTTAAGTGCGATCACAGGATAGTCACACAAATTCTAGCTACATATAAGTTTTCCAGCGATATCCTTGTCATCTGGATTGGTACACAGTGCATGTATCACCCCGTACGTCGTTATCGAGAACGGCCCAGCGTAACTACATGTATAATTGCCGTGCCCGTATTTCGCGTTGTCACGTGCGAGTACACATTGTTCCCGAGTCATGAGCAGAGAGCTCGGGGTCAGTATGCCACGCTGCCCTTACCGGTACTCGATTGAAGGATTCAATTTGACTGTGCGGTGCGATACATGTAGGACACATTATTGAGCGCCGTCTAGTGAGTTGGACCCACGTAGAGCAGGGCAGGCAGCCGCTTCAATAAGGTGCCCATGCTTTGGCAGGTCGTCATTACAACTGCAGCGGCCGCGCTAACGCCAGCGGTGTCGTCGACCAGGGTACATCAGTACATGTAGCGCGCTTTCCCGGTCAAGCCCGAGGACTGCACACGACGCTACGGCAGCAACGAGTACTTTAAGACTTGAGAAGAATGTCGTCCGTGGCCATCACACCTGAGTAGATCAACTCCGGGCGAACGTGGGGTGGTGAAGAGGTTGGCTTGCGTTGCGCCCTACAACTTGCAAGGCGCCACCCGGGTTTTCCCACGGTGATTTGCAAGCGAGCGAGTCGCTCGCATCGTCAGGACGCGAAGTGAAACTCGCGGCGCAGAGCGCCGACACGAGGTGACCTTGGAGAGCAGGCGCCGCCAATCATCTCTGCCAACGGACATACATGTATGCAACAGGGTGTTAAATTCCGCACTCGCCATCTCGCTGCAAGTTCATGTCATGATACTGTACCATGACCCATTGCTGGTGTGCGTCACGGTCCGTGATACCGAGTTGGTATGGCAGCATCCCCCGCGGCCCGCGGGTGCTTGACCGACTCATCCCCACGCCTGGGCCGGGGAAAGGGCTCCGCTGGCAAATCCGCGCGCGCTCTGCTATCAAACCAGTCTCCAATACCCACGCGGCTGCACCAGTCCGCTTTTCGCTCTCTCACTGCAAGATCCGAGAAACAGGCTCAGACCGCGACGGCGACGGTCATCTGCTCTCTCTCTTCCGTGTTTGTGCTCCGACCCGGTGACCGCAAGAGAGGCCTGGACATCTCTGCTTGTGTCTGTCGCCGGCGCTTGGTGCCCATCCTGCTGACCAACGTCCTGACAAGACGAAAACAGTTGTCACCGCACCAACGGGGGAGAGAACCAAGCACGCCGGCTATTACGGTCGACGCCACCCCATCAGCGCGTCGGCTGTCCGAGACTACCGGTAGGAAGAGAGCGTAACAAGTGCTCAAGCTTCAGCTTCAGCACATTCAGGAAAGACTGGAGAAACGTTAGTCGACCAGTTCGGTGCGATCGGCCCGGACGACATTGACGGACACCTAGGAACCATGTACTCCATGTTCCCCATGGTGGAGAAATCGTACCGTGTCAACATCACGGAGGAGATCGAGCGCGACCTGCGCTTCCTTGGACAGTCGCGCGTGGATGCGCTCACGTCTCCGTTCGCCATGAAGTTGCTCAAGGAGAAGAGCGGCGTCAAGCTCTACGAACTGTGCGAGAAGGAGTTCTACACCATGAAAGCCGTGACGACTGTGAACGCGCCGATCCAGGAAGTCATGCACATGCTCGGGATGGATACGACGTCTCAGCTACGAGAGACTATGGGCGAGGTGTTGGGCACGCTCTTCCTCGACGGCGTCGTGCTGTACAAGAAGCCGGACTCTCCTGCGCGGCCGAACGAGAGTCTGTCAGTTAGCTGGACAGCACTGCAAGCGTCGAAGCCCAACCTCCCGCACAGAGACTACGTGTACCTGAGGTATAGCGACGTCTTTGAGAAGAATTTGGAGCACGGCAGCCTGTACCAGAACAACGGCTCGGGACTTTACATCGGAGCCTCTGTTTGGGAATCAATCGAGCTAGACGGCTGCGAGCCGCTTCCTCCCTCACAGAACGTCGTGCGTCTGCGTCTTCGTCGCTCAGGTATCGTGGTGGAGGAAACCGGACATGATGGCACGCTGGAAATCTCTATGTTTCTGTCTGAGAGCCATCCGGGACGTGACGCTGTGTCCACACTTACTCGCTCTTGGATGACCAAGGTCGTGAGCTGCGTCTCCCAAATCCCCAATGCGTTGCTGACTCGAGCTTTGGGCTCGCAGAGCCTTCTAACCAAGCGCGACTTTCGCAAGGACGGCCCGAACTGCTACCTGTGTTTAAAAGCCTTCACCGTCTTCCGTCGCAAGCACCACTGCCGCGTATGCGGTGACGTTGTGTGCAGCAGTTGCTCCGAGACGAAGACAATACGCCAGACCAGTAGGAACCGCGAGGTGAGGTTGTGCAACCAATGCCGCACTGCCAGCACCAGCTCGATTCTCTCCTCCAACAGCGGCTCCAACTCGAACTCTGTGTCGGTCACCACCGGAAGCCATCGTAGTCTACCAAGTTTCTCCAGCTCGTTCGACGGCCACGATCTGGAGGCCAGCAATGTGTCATTATCTGGCAGTACTGCTAACTTGTCCGAGGTTTACAGCGAGGCGGCCCGCCCCAAGACACACCCGTTGAAGAGCAATGGATCGTTCCGTCGCCAGCGCTCCACCGATAGTCCTGTGCTCAACCCAACCAGCGAGTTCAACAGAGGCGGCCACAGCCCGGTCAAAGGCGACTTCGACACGATATCCGAGTTCTCCGAATTCACCGAGTTCAACTGGTCAGACGAAGTGACTCGACCGAGTGTCGACGAGCTGGCCCGACTGGAGAAGAAGCTCACCGTGCGGGCGAACACACCATTCAACTACGCTTTGAACTACAGCAGTCGTCAGGAGTGGCCCAAGGCACCAATTCCGGCGGAGGAGGCTGATCGACTCAAGAAGGTGCGTTCGCTGCACTTGGCTGACCACGGCAGGCAATTCCAAGACATGTGCGAGTACGCTGCAGCTGAGCTGGGTTGCCAGATCGCGGCGATCAGCTTTATCGGGGACAAGAGTGGCTTCCTCATGGCCAGGGTCGGGCTGGACAAACGCGAGCTGCCGCGCAACGTGCTGATGGACGCCCACGCCATCATGTCAACAGAGCCCACGGTCGTTCTGGACGCGTCGGAGGATCTGCGGTTCGCCAGCAACCCACTAGTAGCCGACGGTCGAGTGCGATTCTTCGCGGGCTTCCCCATGGTCACTGCCGACGGCCACATCGTGGGCTCCTTCAGTGTGGCTGACCCGTTCGCACGCGAGCTGCTGCCTGGTGACAAGTACCTCTTCCTGCGCAACCTGGCGAACGTGGCGATCCGCGGCGTGGAGCAGAACACGCTCATGAGCATCGCAGTGCGACGAGATGGTGGCAACGTGCACAAAGTCAAGTCGTCGATTCACGCACCGCCGCCTCCAGGCATGAACATCGCCAACGCCGAGCTCACGATGCAGGAGTTGCTGCGAACAGCCTACACGACGCAGTGCCAAGTCCGCATGCGAGTGAATCCGCTGTCCGAGTAAAGTCTCGTAGTAAAGAGCTGCTAAGTTATAGTCAACGTAGGACCGTGGGGCTGCTATTGCATACCACATAGGAACCCATTAGTACAAAAGATCTAAATATGGTATCAAACATGCGTCGGTCGGTTGATTTAAATCAAACTCGAGGGGAGCGACAAAGGGCCTTGTCGTCTTGTATTTCTGCTTCACACTGCTGCGTCTGTTGCCACCTCTGCTGCTCTTACAGTTCGTCCTCCTCGTCGTCCACGCCAGCGAAGAACTTCTCGAGCGCCAGCTCCACCGAGTCCACCTGCGGCTTGGGCGCGCGCAGGGCCTGGCCCTCCTCCAGCAGCTTGACCAGGTGCACCTTCTGCTTCCACTGCATGAGCGTCTCCTCCAGCTCCATGTTGGCCTTGGTGATGAGCATGTCCACCACGCGCGGGTCCTTGACGGCCGCGTGCTGGCGGAACAGCGCCTGCACCGCCAGCCGCGCGTC
>JAHQIV010000756.1:0-16614 GCA_030463285.1 Phytophthora europaea
AGAACCCGGGCATCATGGCCAAGATCGAGAAGCTGATTGCCACCGGTGTGCTGCAGACCAAGTGCTCTGGATGTTACAGATTTCCCCGGCAAAGAGAGAATTGCATCGAGTTATTTACCTCGCACAAAGAGTGTGGTCGTGCAAAGGATTTGCTGTGTCTCGTCCGTGCAAAAAGCTGAACACCACTGAAATTCGTTAAATATGAAGGGAAAGTGTCGTCCTGCGGGAAAGGTGCATGCATGCAGCGTTGCTAGATGGAGGTGGCAAATGAAAGGCTCGCAATGAACATTATTTGTTGCAGGTGACGACCTTCCACGGGAGCGTGAGCATGACCATGTTAAAAAAAAAACTGGGATCGACTTTTTACAAGGACTTATTTGACAGGCATGTCCGGGGTACTCAGTACATAAAAAAGACGGAATGCCCATTTGAAAGTCTCCAGGACTACCCATTCTTAACCAAGAAAAAATGGAGATCGTGAAGGCTTAGATATGCCTAGAAACTACATACTGCGGAGTCCCTAGTACACACAACTTGTCTCTTCGCTTAGGAAACGCCGATTAGGACACTATGTGTGACTGTAACGGAATATATCCAGCTGCAACTAGCTCTGAGCCTAATATCTCTCAGATGGAGATAAAAATGAGATTCAGACAAAAGAATCAGGACAAGTCTCGAAATTTTCAGGCTCAAGTTCTCAAGCAGAGGATCTATTAATAGTTGTCCTAACGAGCCGTGTAGAACTTTTCAGCTGTCAAATTCTCTTCCAACCAAAAAACAGGTAGCACTGGTTTGAAGATTGTTAATGCCGGGAAATCTTCCAAGGGCGGGACAAGCCGTCAATTTGGCAAAAGAAAATGCGGGACTGTAGCGCCCAGGGAGTAGCCGAACAATATCTGGGATATATTTCTAAAGGGCCTTTAGAAACGTAACCATGGTTACGTTGTGTGCGTACGGTATACACAATCTCTACGTGGTTGTTAATTTGCTCAGTGCTGTGGCATGGCGGCGCTGCTGAGCGCGAAGCGGCCTCGAACGGAAGACCATGCAGACAGCAGCAGCAGCACTAGCGGTGTTGCTCTCTCTCCAGCCGTCAAAAAGCTTCAGCGCGCATGCCAGGAGCTTCAGCTGTCGAGTCTCCCGCCGCGTATGACGGGGCGCGAGGACGAGCGCGACGAGATCTACACGGCGCTGCGCTCCTCCATCGAGCAGCAGAGCGCGGGCGGGCCCATCTACATCAGCGGACTGCCGGGCGCAGGTAAGACGTCCATCGTGAAGGAGGTGATTCGCTCGCTCGAGACGCAGCGCGACGCCGGAGAGCTGCGCAACTTCGCGTGGGTGGAGGTCAACGGCCTGCAGATGCCGCGCCCGGACGTCGCCTACAGCGTGCTGTGGAAAGCTCTCCAGTCGCCGGGGCCAGACAATGAACAGACGTTGGCGCGCTCGATCAGCGCCGCGCGGCTGTGCGAGATGCTGCAGCACGAGTTTCACTCCAAGAATTCCAAACGCCCCATGCTGCTGGTGCTGCTGGATGAGATGGACTTCATGCTGGCTGGCAAGAACCAAGTGCTGTACAATCTGCTGGAGTGGCAGACTTCTGCCACGGCCAAGCTCGTGCTGGTCGGCATTGCCAACACCATGGACTTGCCGGAGCGATTGCCCACGAAGATCCGCAGTCGACTGGGAGGGCACCGCATCACCTTTCCTGCCTATACGAGAGCCCAGCTTGAGAACATCATCCAGCAGCGTCTGCTTCAGCTGGACATTTTCAGTGAAGAGGCCATCCAGATCTGCGCCAAGTCGTTAGCGCACCAGTCGGGCGATGTTCGTCAAGCGCTGTCGCTCTGCCGTAAGTCTGCCGAAGTGTGCCTGCACCGACTCACGGCGCTCGACCGGAATCCAGCGGCTAGGGAGGGCGGAGAATTGTTCGTGACAGGCGAAGACTTACACGAGGCTCAGCAAGCCGTGTCAGTGTCAGCACCGATGACACGCTTGCGTGCGTGCAGCAAGTTCGAGTGCACGTTCCTGGTTGCTCTGCGCATGGAGGTCCGCTCCAACGCAGCGCGTGGAGTTAACAAAAGTGGCGCTGAGCTGGAAGCCGTCATCGAGCGCTTCGCGATTCTGTGCAAGACGCACGCGTTTGTGCCGATCCCACGACTGCGCGGGCTGTTGTTCATCTGCGACGAGTTGGAGCGCTCGGGTATCATCCGGCAGATATCGACGCGCACGTCGCGCTACCCGCTGCTGGAGCTGCGGTGCTCGCACCAGGAACTTCAGGATGTGTTCCTCACGCACCCCGTCGGCATGCAGCTTATTACGTGACCCCTGGACGACTAGCAGACTGAATAATTACGCCCATGCGGCCATATTTTTTCTTACTACATGTACTAACAGTAGTACTAAAGAGTGTTTGACAGCTATACAAAGTCAACGACATGCGTGTTGCCAGTGCTGGGCTCGATAGTACCAAGGCAAAACGGCGCGACGGGACCTCATCATGCCACCTCCGCTTTCGTGTCGAGCGTCTTATCATTCATAGGTTAATTTTTTTGCCAGTATCCAATACAAGGAATGAAATGAAGTGTTTCTTCAGAAAGGGTGGTGTTAAAAAACACCAGAATGAAAGTGAGAGGCTAATGCGACTCATAGCAAAGGCAAGCTAGAAAGCTACCAAAGCTGAAATGTTAGCGCCCAACCTGCTAAGACAGCTAGAACGCCTAAGCGAAATGCGCTTATCCACCGAAGCCGTATAGGGTGCGGCCCTGGCGCTTGAGAGCGTACACGACGTCCATGGCAGTAACGGTTTTGCGGCGAGCGTGCTCCGTGTAGGTGACCGAGTCGCGGATGACGTTCTCGAGGAACACCTTGAGGACACCGCGGGTCTCCTCGTAGATGAGGCCAGAGATACGCTTCACACCGCCACGACGTGCGAGACGACGGATGGCTGGCTTGGTGATGCCCTGGATGTTGTCGCGAAGAACCTTGCGGTGACGCTTAGCGCCGCCCTTGCCGAGTCCCTTGCCGCCCTTGCCGCGTCCAGACATTGTTGAGTAGTTGAGGTTCTTGAGAAGAGGGGAGGAAAGTTGTGCTTTCCTAGCCGGAAATTGAAGAATGAGAGTTGATAGCAGCAACTCGCCGCACTTTTCGCATGGCAGTCAGGTCCCCATAGTCATAGGCAGTCACCGGCCGCGGCTATATCTCTCGAGGTTTGAACCGAAGGAGACCTACCCCGCCGCGCCAAGAAGCCGATTTCCCCATGGACGCGGTATCCTATCGCTGATTGGTCCGATCGGCGTCATTTGTTGTCGGAAGGCGCGGATTGGTGGAACCTTTTCCCGCGGAGACCGCTGACTGGTCCTCGAGACGCCCGAGCGCGCGAAAAACACACACGCCCCTGCCGGAAAGCTCATTCCCAAATTCTCCCTCAAGTTCTCAGCAACTAAGAAGAAGCAACCATGGCCCGTACCAAGCAGACCGCTCGCAAGTCCACCGGTGGCAAGGCTCCGCGCAAGCAGCTCGCCACCAAGGCTGCCCGCAAGTCGGCCCCCGCCACGGGCGGCGTCAAGAAGCCGCACCGTTACCGCCCCGGTACGGTCGCTCTGCGTGAGATCCGTCGCTACCAGAAGTCGACGGAGCTGCTAATCCGCAAGCTTCCCTTCCAGCGTCTGGTGCGCGAAATCGCCCAGGACTTCAAGACTGACCTGCGCTTCCAGGGCTCGGCCGTGCTTGCCCTGCAGGAGGCCGCTGAGGCCTACCTTGTTGGTCTGTTCGAGGACACCAACCTGTGCGCTATCCACGCCAAGCGTGTCACCATCATGCCCAAGGACATCCAGCTGGCCCGCCGCATCCGTGGTGAGCGCTCGTAAGTTGCTTGCCCAACATAAGCGGCTTGTGCTGCTGAGCATGTGCGCTCCTCTGTGAGTGTCCTAGCTCATCTCTTGTCGTCTTGACAAAGTCGACACTTTCATTCTGGTGTTTTTAAACACCACCCTTTCCAAAAGAAAACCACCTCTTCAGTAATTTTATAAATACCAGTAGTAATATTGTTGTCCAAGTGAACATCTTCTACTGAGTACTGCAAAAGTAAGGTCATGAATACAAGGTCTGACTCATGGCGACGCTGCCCGTTGTGTTATCTTCTCGTCGATAACCAAGGTACAGCTTTCGAAAGCCTCGTGATGATCTCTCATCCAGGGCCACAAACACTTTTTTAAGCAAACAACGTCTCTGTTGCCCTGGGCAACCTCCCCAAAGAGCCGTAGTAGCCCACTCTTCCCTACAACTGTATAGCAATACAGTGTACGGTAGCGGTAAGTTCTTTCAGCAATTAGATTTACAGGACATGATATCGTGGATCAGATAGCGATCTTGCTGCTTTGTGCAAGCAAGGAATCAACACATTAAAAAGACCTCTTGCCGATCGCTTTGAGCTCCATTTTCGTTGCTAGGATAACTTCTTTATCCTCTGCATTTGGGTTGGATTGCGAGTCGGAGACGCTAAGGCTATTGAAAAAGTCTGTGGCAACGCCGCCGACTGCTGCTTGAGGCCACGACCTGGAACTCGGGCTCTGCAGGACGCACCCCTGTCATGCGCTGAGCTTCCCGCACCCAGTTGGGGCAGCAGTCGGCGCTAGTGCACGGCCGATCGCCGATAAATATCCGCTGCTTGGTGCCTCGAGTGCAGCTGGAGCACACGGTGGCCCCACACACTGCACACGTGAGCAGATGCATGCCGATGTGAGCGCGACGAACCAGGAAGGAGTCGCGTCTGCTGCACATGTAGCACGCCGACGCTCGAGGAGAATTGACTTGAGCACCTCCGCGACTTTGGTAACGACGAGCGACGAGCGTGAGTTTCTTGGCCTGTCCGATGCCAACGCCGTTGACGAGCCCTGTCATGATGGACGTCGTGGCGGCCTTCACGAGCTTCTTGAGCATGCGCACCTTCTTGCACAGGTCGAAGATGCCGCTCACCGTGACTTCAGCACCCCTGGACTCGGTTCTCGGAACAGACAGGCGAAGAACGTTTGAAGCTCAGCATCAGAAATAAACTACACGCTTCCTGGACGCCTATGCAAGGCGACCCACGAGACCACCATAACATTAGAAAACGTTTGCAATCCTACTTGATCGCCGCTGACGACCTTTCAGGTTACGACGACAATTGTCCTCATGGATAGAAGCCAATTGGGATATTCTACAAGAAACACCCAGTCGTGTATCCACTAAGTTCGCTACTGCTGCTGATGCTGATGCATTTCTAGTGAAAGGGTGGTGTTAAAAAACACCAGGAGTAGAATGAAAGTCAATCTGACTTCGCAGCATTGTAGACTGCTGGAGAAGGGTGATCATACGACGCTTAAGCCGACGTGAACTTGGTCACGGCCTTCGTGC
Organism: Phytophthora europaea; assembly: GCA_030463285.1. NCBI lineage: Eukaryota > Oomycota > Peronosporomycetes > Peronosporales > Peronosporaceae > Phytophthora > Phytophthora europaea. The sequence continues at coordinate 5,395 of JAHQIV010000756.1, forward strand.
CCTCCGACACAGCGTGCTTAGCCAGCTCACCAGGGAGCATGAGACGGACAGCCGTCTGGATCTCGCGGCTGGAGAGCGTCGACTTCTTGTTGTAACGCGACAGCTTGCCGGCCTCCGAGGCGATGCGCTCGAAGATGTCGTTGATGAACGAGTTCATGATCGACATGCCGCGCTTGCTGATGCCCGTGTCAGGGTGCACCTGACGCAGCACCTTGTAGATGTAGGTCGAGTACGACTCGACACGCTTCTTGCCCTTGCCCTTGCCGGACTTAGCGACCGTCTTCGCGGCCTTCTTCGAGGGAGTCTTCGCCATTGCTGTTGGTAGAGGAGGAGAGTGGAGAGAACGAGTCAAATCTCGGAATGGCGACGATCATGCAGCGCTGGCCGCGTGCCACAAGCGCGGGAAAACGCTCAAATTTGGGCGGGCTTTGCACCGGATAAGCGCCGGATAACTGGTTTTTCACTCTGGCTCGCTTGGCGCGTAATGATTGGCGGAATCCTCATCACTCAATAATCATTGGCGGAAGGCCAAGACGAGGGGCTACTAATCCCAAGTATAGTGTAGTGCACTCGAATAGTAACCCCTTGTGTTCAGTACATGAATTTGGTGTGTCACGCGATCTCCCTGCCCTCTCGAGCCACGCGGCTGATACTCGAGCTAGGAATCCGAGCTAGCCAGAAGCGACCGAGCGACAATGAAGCTAGGGGCAAGCCAGGACACGTACGGTGCCGGAGGCGACTCCGGCCGCGGTAGCTCCGGCATGACCATCTCGTCCGTGATGGCGGACATCAAGGAGAAGTTCAAGAACGACGAGGAGGACCAGGGTACGCGGCCGGAAAGATCGGCGGCGTCATCTGCTCTCCCCCTGCTCGAGATCTCCCTCTCTAGTGGGCGCCCCCCCTGTAGAGACTGACTGTTGACGCTTTGTGTGTGTTCCCCCCCCCCCCACTTGCGTTTATGCTGCAGTGTCGCCGTTCCAGGGCCTGGACAAGGCGACGGTGTTGCAGGAGACGAAGATCTTCTCGGACGCCAACACCGTGACGCGTCACCCCAAGAAGTGCTGCCAGCTGATCACCAAGCTGCTGCACATCCTCACCCAAGGAGAGCCCTTCACCAGCGCTGAGACAACGGCCGTCTTCTTCGGCGTCACGAAGCTCTTCCAGTCCAAGGATGCCAATCTGCGCCGCATGATGTACCTGTTCATTAAGGAGGTGGCCGAGGCTACTGCTGCTGACGAGGTATGTACAGCCTACATGCAGATAGGTAGAAGGAAGGGCATAGTCTGACGGTAGTTGCTGTTACAAGGTTATCATTGTGACCCAGAGTCTGACCAAGGATATGAGCTCGGACGTGGATCTGTACCGTGCCAACGCCATTCGTGTGTTGTGCCGTATCATTGACGTACGTTCTGGCTGATGTGTTGGCGGTACCCTTGTGGCGGTAGTGGTGCGGCGACTGATTTATAATGATTTGTTGCTCACGACAGGGCTCCATGCTGAACGCCATCGAGCGCTACATCAAGCAGGCCATCGTGGATCGCAATGCCCTGGTGGCCAGCTCGGCGCTGGTTTCGGGTATTCATCTGATTAAGAACAACCCGGAGATCGTACGCCGCTGGGTCAATGAGGTGCAGGAGGCCGTGAACTCCACGAACGACATGGTCCAGTACCATGGTGTTTCCCTCCTCTATCAGATCCGGCAGCATGACAAGCTCGCGGTTTCTAAGTTCATTACCCAGCTTCAGAAGACCAACCTGCGCTCGAGCCTGGCGACGTGCCTGTTGATCCGTTACACGGCGGCTCTCCTGCGCGAGAATGCCAACGGCCAGGATGCCGCGCCGCTTTATGCGTTTTTGCAAAAGATGCTGCGTCAGAAGAACGAGGTACGTTTGCGTGGAGCCAAGCGCGATGCCCGTCAGCAACGCAGCGAATGGGTCGGTTTCATGTGGTTGACGTCGCATACTGAGCTAATACCGTTGTTTGTGGCATGGTAGATGGTTATCTACGAGGCCGCGAAGGCTTTGTGTGCGCTGCCCGTGGACGCGCGTGACCTGACGCAGGCCATCGTCGTGCTGCAGTTATTCCTGGGCTCCTCCAAGCCCACCCTTCGCTTCGCTGCTGTGCGGACGCTCAGTCAGGTGGCGTTGACGCAGCCCATGTTGGTGACGCGGTGCAATGAGGATATGGAGGCGCTTATCTCGGACTCGAACAGATCTATTGCCACTCTGGCCATCACCACTTTGTTGAAGACGGGTATGCTGTAGCTGTGGCCAGAAGTGCGATTGTGCTGTAACTGAAGCTAACTGTGGTTACTGTAATCGATCTGTACCAACCAGGTGCCGAATCCAGCGTGGATCGTCTGATGAAGCAAATCTCCACGTTCATGGGCGACATTGCCGACGAGTTCAAGATCGTTGTGGTGGAGGCTATCAAGAACCTGTGCTTGAAGTACCCCCAGAAACACCGTGTGCTGCTGAACTTCCTGGCCAACTTCTTACGTGAGGAAGGTGGCTATGAGTTCAAGAAGACGATCACGGACGCTATCTTGTTCCTTATCGACCGTATCCAGGAGTGCAAGGAGACTGCGTTGCTCCACCTGTGCGAATTCATCGAAGACTGCGAGTTCACACAGCTGTCGACCAAGATCCTGCGTGTATTGGGCCAGAAGGGTCCGACCACATCGGCACCGGCGCGGTACATTCGTTTCATTCGCAACCGTGTCATCCTGGAAAACGCGCCTGTGCGGGCGTCGGCCGTTTCAGCTCTTGCCCAGTTCGCAATTCGTGTTGCGTCGCTCCGGTCCAGTGTGTCGTCGCTGCTGCAGTGTTGCAAGCTTGATGATGATGATGAAGTCCGTGACCGCGCTACCATGTACCTTGCCGTCCTGGAGGGTGACGAGGTGACTAGCCGCACCCTCCTCGTGGAGGATTTCCCTTTGAGTGTTGTGGCATTGCAGAAATCCATTGACCAGTATGAGCTGCGCCCCATGGATGGTCCGCTTACGTTTGATGCCTTGCCGCACGTTGAAGTGGTCGAAGACGTGGCTGAGGCCAACACGAACGATGCCGAGGCTGACAATGAGACTGTGCAAGCTGATGTTGCACCCGAGACCCAGGATGTTGCGAAGGAGCTATACACGGTGCGCTATATTTAATTGGCTTCATTGATATGGGTGCCTAAACGTTGCTGATTGTATGCTAATCCGCTGCTGCTGCAGATTCCTGAGTTCGCCGAACTCGGAGCTCTTTTCCGGTCTTCCAAGCGCCTTGAGCTTACGGAGGCCGAGACAGAGTATGTCGTCAGTTGCACGAAGCACGTGTTTGCACAGCACATTGTGCTCCAGGTATGCCCAGCGCTGTTGTTCACTGTTGACATGCCTATCTATATTTCATGTCTGACGTTACTACACGCAATAATGTCAACAGTTCAAGGTGCTCAACACGGTGAGCGACCAGCTCCTCACGAACGTAAACGTTGGCTTTGTCATGGAGCCCGATGACGTGTGGCAGGTGCACTCGATTGTCCCGCTGGACAAGCTGGCGTACGGCAAGACGGGATCGTGCTATGTCTGCCTGCAGTACACTGGCGATGGAGTTTACCCCATTGTCCAGCTTGCTAACGTCGAGGTACGAATTATGATTCTAGATGCTTGTTATCGCACGTGGCGAAGTCTTACGCTCAATTTTTGCGCTATACAGTTGAAGTTTAAGGTACACGAGGTGAACCCGTCATCTGGCGAGGTTGAGGATGATGGCTTTGACGAGGAGTACCCGATGGAAGACATCGAGATCGGCGCTGCGGACCTGATGGCTAAGGTTTCCGTGAATGACTTCCGCTCGGCCTGGGAGCACATTGGCGACGGTGCCGAGGTTAAGGGCAGCTACGGTCTCAAATATAAGAGCCTTGTGGAGGGTGTTGCGGCTGTCATTGACAACCTCGGCATGCAGCCTTGCGAGAACACAGCTGTGCCGCAGCCCAAGGCCAAGGCCCACATTCTGCTCCTGTCGGGTGTGTTTGTTGGTGGTGTTAAGGCGCTAGTGAAGTCGAGAATATCGCTGGATGAACAGAGCGGCAGCATGATTCTGCAGGTACGATCCGACCTGGATAAACATATCATCGTAGCATCTTCTCACTATTCTTCTTGTGTACATGTATAGATGGCCGTTCGTTCGGAGACGGAGGAAATCAGTCAAACCATCATGGACTGCATTAGATAAAAAGCCTGGCGTTACAATGCCGGTTTGTCCGGCGATCTTGGCCAGCAAGCGAGTGAAATACAACGTGATACTGCTTATGGAGAGAATCATGAGCGAGCGTTGCGGTGAGGGAGAGCAGGCGAGCAGAAGACAAGAGAAGAAACAATACGATTAGCGAGGCTAGATGCTTGCAAGCACTATTTTCCCTCACAACAAGAATGGATTGTGTTTGTGATTGATCCACCGGGTTGACAGCATCAAATTTATGAGTGTGAGGTGACATCCAACAGACCCTCAGACCACAGGCGCAGCAGCATTCCACGCACCGCGGTCTCGTCACTAGCATCGCCCATAAGCTCCTCAACCAAAACACCAGGCACGGAGGCGGACGACGCGTAGAGCTTCATAAGAGCAGGAGCAAGTTCTCCTGGGAACACGATACTCTTCGCTTGGGGTGGCATTTGGCCAAATGCAGCACTCAGATCGTCCTCCTCCTCGCTCTCGTTGTCGTCATGTCCCTCGTCATCACTGTCGGCCTCTGCACCCTCGCCACCTTCGCTACCATCATCGCCTTCCTCCTCCTCCTTTTCTTCCTTATCTTCGTCATCGCCATCGCAAGTGCACAAGCCCATGTGATGCCGCCGACAGTTGTGCAGCGAGTAGTAAACGGCAACAAAGGCTTCCTTCGCCTCATCTTCGCCCATCGACAAGCGAATGTGCGAGCGGTTTTTGAAACGAATGGCCACATTGCTTTCAAGCGGACTAGAGCCGGCCTCTCCATCTTTCTTGTTCTCGCGAGGAGGAGGCAGGCGGTTCGCGAGCACATCCAGCGCCGCCTCGTCAGCAGCCTCCTGCAAGTCCTTTTCACCCACGTGCGCCGCAAGCTGGCCAACAAGCTTTTTGCACGTTGCAGCGAACTCCTTTGCCTCAGCGGAATCAGCCGGGAACTGGGTGCCCATGTAGTTCAAGTAGCCAACAGGAAGTCCCTTACGGAACGCAACGTCCGAGTCAAACGCATGGCGAATAACGCGAGGCAGCGAAACTTCCAGGAAGTTGGCCCAAGTGTTGTGCTGGTACACTGAGACGGTCACGTGGGTTGAAAACTGCTTCTTGTCCGTGCATGCCTGGTGTACGACGCCGCGTGGGAAGTACAGCAAGTCGCCTTCCTCGACGGTAAGCTCCATCCACGGCTCGCCAATCTGGTCAGCAGCGAGATCCGAGCTGTGTTCACCTGCCAGCTCCACCAGCGGGCGGTAGAGCTTCCACTTCTTACGTCCCTGCGTCTGCAGCACAAACACCTCCACATCGTCGTGGTGTGGTGCCAATGCCTGTGCGTTCGCCGGGGTCAAGTACGCGCTGGCGCCTGCCAGACCACCGAAAACCTCTTCGAACGCCGCGTTGAGCTCGTATAGTCCATCCACATAGCGCTGCGGCTGGTAGAACTGGCAGCTGTAGCCTCTGTCCAGCAGACTGGCGACCTGGCGACTCGTGGCGTGGCCGTTCGATTCCTCGCCGTCGAAGTTATCGCGCTCCGAATTGACGTATCTGCAAACTGTCAGGTCCTTGCCGAAGCCCATGTGCGACTGCTTCTCCATGACCTTGAGCATCTTCTTGCGCGAGAACAGGCCGCTGCTGAACAGTTCGCCCTTGTCCGCCTTGCGTACGTGCAGTGGCTTCGTCTCAAAGTACTCGGACTTGAACGTGTCCAATGACATGCCTCCGAGCAGCTTGGTCAGCGTGCTCTCGGCCCACTCGCGACTGCCCTTGACACTCATGACACTCGCCACTGCAGCAGCGGCTGGTGCAGCCGAAGCTTTGGTTGCACCCTTCTTCTGCTTCTTGCTGGGCTCAGCAGCTGCGTCGTTGGCGCGGCGCTTAGTGCGGCGCGCGCTCTGCTTCGTGCGGCTCATGGTCCACTCGATTCGAATTCGATACTGACGTTGCAGCTCCAGCAGATCGATTTGGTGTACGGAAACACCACATCACAGTACAGTTACCACCTTTCTCTACGAAAGAGTGACCAATATACAGAAAACAAAACTATCATACTAAAAAGGTATTTATCAAACAGCTCAAATTGTTGTCGATATGCATTGATTGCAGTTATATAGTTCTAGAGGGAATGTATGAAACTATAACCACGATACCTTATTCTTGAGGACATATTGTGTAACCGTTTCGATCTCGCGCTCCAAACTGGCGCATCGCAGTCGAGGGAGAGATCATGACCAACGGCGGTCATCAGGCCGCTAGCGCCGCGCCGGTGGACGTGCACGCGTCTGCTCTCGCTATGCTGGCGGAAAGTAGCGCCGCTAGGTGCGCACTTGCCGAATGTATCGCGCCGTTTGCTCCTGATCTGAAGCTGACACGCGGTTAATGCGGCCCAGGACGACGACGCGCGAGGAATCGACGGCGCAGACACAGGACAAACAGGAGGACGTCGCTGCCGAGGAGATGCAGCGCGTGCAGAAGGGGCTGCAGAAGGCTCGTGCTAAGATGGGCGCGTCGCTGGCGGAGATCCCGACTGGTCGCGAGTACGACTCGCCACCAGACGCTTCGGACGAACCTGTGTACGACGCGCTGGAGAAGGCGTACAACGCGGCGTTCTTGGTGCGTCCTACCGTGGAGACCGGAGACGTGCAGACGGAGGAGCATTTGGCCCGAGAAGAGAAGGCGGGGTATGCTACAGCTTTAAAGAAATTTGCATTGGCTGGTGAGCTGCTGATAATAATCTGGTGGGGTTGTTTCTATACTGGACTGCAGACATGGAGATGACATGAAGGTTGCAGACATGAAGGATGTGGACAAGGTTTGCTGCTGCTGCTGTTTGAATTGTGCTGTGCGTTGTAGCGGGCTAACGCGGTTGTGTTGTGTGGACCATTGTCAGTCTCCAAATGCGGATATAAAGCCTCAGTACGATGTTTCAAAGATGGCGTGGGATTATACAGTTAGTTGCAGTGTACTAACTGCGTTTGATCTCTCTTCTTTTTTTTGCGGTGCAGACAAGTTGGGACGTTGAAGAGCATGTGCCTCTCGACACTAAATCAAAATGGTGGATATAGTGAGGGGGCAGACGTGCCGATGGGGGATATCAACGAGAAGGTAACAAAATTGGCTGCGCGGAATCATGAAATCAACCCCTCGTCACGTAATATTTCAGACCGAGGTAAGACTCCGGCATCGCTTTCAGCCGAATCAGTGGTGACGACTGCGTCTCCACCACAGTCACCGATGTCAGCCTATCATCGAACCTCGAGCGAAGACGGGTTTATTTCAACACCCGAGGTGAAAAGGGAACCCCGTATTGTGGATTTGAAGCCCGAGATGGTCGACAAAGCCAGAGTCGAGCGAGCAGATCACCTTTCTCTGAATGAATTCCTCATCTCGGAACTGGAGGTATATTGCTCCCGTTTGCTAGGAAAAGGGCTGCTTGATAATGATCTATCAGGCATTAGTGACCTCGCTCGGATCACCAGCCTCCAGCTGTTCCAGGACCACCGGCGAGCGTTGATGGACTTCGATGATGAGTGGAAAAGGTAATGCACTGCCGTGTTTGTTGTTTCTGATGATAGTGACTGACTCTGAATGTGGGTAGGTCGCATGCTGATAGTCGCCAAGGATATACGCCACCAAAATCCTCTGAGGAGCCGCCGGTGGTACCTACAACGATGACTACAAATCCATTTCAACAAGATACTGCTAGCCCCATTCACATAAACGAATGGGTAACGCTTTTGAATGGTGTAAAAGCTTCCAGTACGAAAGTAGCTGCATCGAAATCATATTCTCCAAACATGGAAAATGGAGGGACGGAGGGTTTATTTGCCTCGTACTACCGAGGGTCGAATGGGGTTGTCATGAGCGGAAAAGATTGCCAGAAGGAGCGCCTGCAGGTAAGTCGAATGCGAGAGTATTACTTGGAAGTTCACTGCTAATCATTTTACTGTCTTTGTTCTGCATGCACGGCAGATTAGTACATTTATGACCCAAATTGCATCAGTCCAGAGCACACCAGCATTTTACGTTGTAGTTGCTGCTGGCTGCGACCTCGTACAATGGGAGAAGGCACTGTCGTCGAGGGAACTTGTCCAGCTGTATCCATATTGGGGCAGAAAGGAAGATCGTCAGAACCTACTGCAATTGCTGAGCAATGAGTACTTCTCTAGCCGTAAGCTGTCAGCCCACGTTCTTCTTACCAGCTATGAAGTTTTTATGGAGGATATCTCGATCGTGACTTCGCTTCAGTGCCAACTCAGTGTAATTGATATCCCCGGCCAAGGTACTGACCAGATTGCGGCGATTTGGCCACAGTTGCTTTCACTTCGATGTCGTCAGCGATTGCTTCTATGCCATTCGTCATTCGAAGTCGATGCACGGAAGTTGCTCCATTTTCTCGTGCCTGAGCTGTTTAGCACTCGGCGCAAGCTGTTGGTAAGTGTTTACGTGATGAGCTGTTGTTGCTGTTCTAGTTACAGTCTAACCTTGGTGATTTTGGCAGGCATGGAGTAGCGCAGCTCTCCATTCCAAGCAAATCCACGCAGTATGTGACGTGGTGAAGGCGTTTACGATCGCCTCAAAATTGGACGACTCCGCTGCATTCATTTCGAAAGTGAAATTGTGCACTAAGAACAACAGCAAGCGAGAGATGGTTGCTATGGATGCACTTAATAAACAAGGCATGGTAAGGGCAATAGAGCCTTCAATAATGATCCCCATGAAGCGAGTATTGCTGAAGAAATCCCGAAGCCGTACTACTGGACACATTCCTGCAAAGGTAAGAAGATTATCTTCTCTGGGTCCCTTTTACAGTGCTCACACCGATGCCATGTTTGTTTTTATTGCTGAGAGAAGGTTTCTTCACCCAATACGCCTATGGACGAAATCGATTCACACATCACGATCAAGGCACCGAATGCTGTTTTAAAGAAACGGAGAGGAAGTGACGGCATGCATGGTTCCCGTCAGCGGATTGGGCGTTGCGGAAAATGTGCAGGGTGTTTGACCGAGGACTGTATGAAATGTGGCCATTGTCAAGATATGAAAAAGTACGGTGGGCCAGGTCTCCGCAAACAGTCATGCAAGAACCGCAAATGCTTGAACCCGAGGATTTGGGGATTGGCAAGCCGCAAGAGGAAACGCAGCAAGACAAAGCGCGCCGATCTGAAGGGCGATTCGGAAATGGATGAGGACGGCTCTGTTGCGTACTCGTCTGTGGAAAGTGACGGGGAGTCTCTTTCAACCGCTACGTATGAGAACGGCGACTCGGATGATGAGTCACTTCTATATTCCGATGCAACGGTGGATTCTCCCCGTGACTTGTTGCTGCCAGCTAGCGATACGCTGATGAGTGATCATCTGACTCTCAGCGATTTAAGTTCTCGATCCGGGTCTGCGCGCTCCCGCGTAGTTCGTTGTGGAGATTGTGAAGGTTGTCATGCACCTGATTGCATGAAGTGTCCTCATTGTCTTGATATGAAGAAATACGGAGGACCCGGCCTTAGAAAGCAGACATGCAAAAGTCGCAAGTGCAATACTCCCAAGGTCGTCATGCTGAATCATGCCAAGGGGGGTCAGTTTGTAGACGAGATGGGGAACGTCGTGTACAGCGGTCTAAACGACACCAATTTCCCGGGATTCTACGAGGCCCCCGACACGCCAGATTCTACTGCAGCTGCCGTCTCACCAAAAGTTGGATTTAAAGCGGACCTGTCTCCCGTTATTCGTGAATGCGAGCTCTTCGTAAAACCTCGACTGGGGTTTGTGTGCAAGGACTGTGTTGCACGGTTCAGCTCGAAGCTTTTGCTTGATTTCCACGCTCGTGTAGAACATTCGCAGTCGACCGTTGAAGATACGTCGCTGATCTCGTTCGTGCACAAGGCAAGTAAGTTGCTCACACTTCCGATCTATCAAAGCGCTATGGTCAACGCCCATATCAAGCAGCCGGAAAGCAGCCCGTTGGGATACGCAAAACTTGAGGTACGGTGTTTGCGCCGCGTTGGAGTTTTCCGACAACAACTCACGGTATTAATCTCGTTTTTCTCATGACAGGGTCGAGACTTCCAGTACTTCTTCATCGAGCCGTTCGTCGTGCTTGGGCGCATGGAGCCTCGTTGGTGCAACCTGTACAGGGACCTGGGCTTTCCGAACCTAAAGGGACTCGCTGCGGGCGACGTCGATTGCCACGTAGGCAATGACAGCATGATCGCTACGATGCACGCGGTGATCGCGTGGGACGCACGCCTCAAAAGCTTCGTGATCGAGTGCCTGAGCCTCCAAGCCCCGATTTCTGTGAACGGTCGTGAAGTCAGCTTCGCGTCGCCTCCAGTGGCGCTGACCAGCCGCAATCTGGTTCAGATCGGCGCGAGCGTCTTCTACTTCCTGCTACCGAAGGCATCGAAGACGAGTATCACCGTTGAATGAGATACTATCCCACAGGCGTAAGTCGGCGCACGATACCATCGAAAAACGGAGGAAGTTGAAGTGGTTGCAGCTACTAAATATACTTGATTAAAGTATGTGACTGTTTAACGACCGTTTTTTAGGATAGGTGGAACAAATTCCAGAATTGTTGTTCAGAGCACCATAAACAGGGCGATACTAGATGTGCCAGATTTTTGATTTGGAACAGTCCAATCAGCGCTGCTGGCCAGTGGTTGGCTCGTGGGGCCAACAGGCAGCGACGCGCTCCACACTCAGATCGGTCCCCAATAGCGCAGGTCCAGTAACTCAGGCAACATGGTGGTCGCAGGCATTGACATCGGCACGACGCACGGCTGCGTGGGTGTGTGGCACAACGGCAAGGTGAACATTATCGCCAACGACCAGGGCTTCCGCACCACGCCCGCCTACGTGTGCTTCGAGGGCGAGGAGGTGATTGTGGGCGACACGGCCGTCAACAAGCTGCCGTCGCACGCCGAGAACACCATCTTCCACCTCAAGCGCCTGCTGGGCAAGGCCCACGCCGACGTGGCGGACCGCGACTTCGTCAAGGAGTGGCCCTTCGATGTCACGGCGGGCGCCGACG
>JAHQIV010000757.1:0-16609 GCA_030463285.1 Phytophthora europaea
CTTGTAGTCAATCCCGCGACCGACGCGGATCTCTACAACCACGGTCTCCTTGAATATGGAAGACTCTGGACGTCGGCTGCCGGCGCAGCAGGACTTTCCTCACCTCTCCGATGCCCACTGGACTACGCTGGAGAAGGTGGTCAGCCTCCTGGGCGAGGCAGCCTTCGCTGGATTTCCCAACCTTCCTGCTGAGCAGCAAAGGGCGCGCGCGGAACGCTTCGACAAGTACGAGTCGTCGCTGATTGCTCACGTGAGCGCTGCTGCGCAGGAAGCTGGTTGTGCGACGATGCGAGCTGAGGCACAAAGTGCGGCACAAGCGTCCGCCACGAACACGGCCCCATTCGCTGCGCGACCAAGTACGACGACGCCCGTCAAGATGTCGGTTCCGACGTTGGACGGCAAGGACTCAGACAGTCTTGTCTTCTGGGTCCGCGAGATCGAGATCGCGCTAAGCGCTGGTGAGATCTACGATGCGCGGGCTCAGGTGGCGTTCGCGCTATCCAACCTTGGAGGGCGCGCGCGTGGGCCATGGCCCGTGAGACGGCGAATCCGGTGTATTTCACCTCGTGGTTGTTCATGGAACAAGAGCTTCGCTCCACGTTCCTTCTCGCCAATGTGGCCTATCGTCATCGCTCCAGTTACTTGCGGTGCAAGCAAGGCAAGCGGTCGTTTCAAGACTACGTCATGGAACTCCACAATCTGGAGGCCGCCATGGCCGGCGCACCCCTCTCTGAGGATGTCAAGGTGACAGTCTTCATGGACGGTGTCCGCACGGGTCCGGTTCGGACGGAACTCTTCCGGCGCCAGCCGAAGACGTTCAATGAAGCGGTCCACATCGCCATGCTGGAGGAACATTGTGTGCGCTCAGCGCAAGGCCACACGCCCCATGTTGAGACGAGTGAGGGTCCCACTCCAATGGAGATCTCTCTTGCCGAATCGGCACGCTCTCGGCGTGGGCAACGTGCGAGTGGTCGCTGCTTTGGCTGTAACCAGTCTGGTCACTTCTGTAGGAACTGTCCCACCAATCCGTGGAAAACACTGCGCGACAAGAAGCCCTCGGCTCGGCCGACCCTCCATTGCGTTGAGGCGGCGGGGTCGGAAAACGGCGACTCCCAGTAGGTTCGGGACGCCCTGCTGGGAGACTTCACTCCTCTTCGAGGAAGGTGAGTCCCTCACCGCCTCCTCCTAAGGAGCAAGTCCCTCGGACGACACTTTTGTGTCTCTCCGTGGCCGCCGCGCGGTCTAACCTCGTGGTCGTCACCGCCAGCGTGAAAGGGTATCAAGAACTGATGACGGTCCTGATTGACTCAGGAGCGTCATTTAACTTTGCGACGAAAGCCAGTGTGGACAAGAACAGTGCATTGTATGCTAGCACTTTAGAAGCCCCCAAGAGTAATACGAATGTATCTGTTCGCTTGGTGACAGGCTCCGTTGTGTCGACACGCAAGGTTATCTTACCCTTAAGCGTGAAGTTTGATGACTTCAACTCGGTCGAACCGTTCATTGTCTTGGAGATGGATGATCGGTACGATCTCATCCTCGTCATGCATTGGCTTGCTAAGCACGAGCCGTGGATAGACTGGCGCAGTCGCACCATATGTGCCAGCCACAACCCCCTCGCGGACAGAGCCCTGGCGGGTCATGCCCCCTCCTCTTCCCGAGACGGGTTTGTGCATGAGCACCGTGTGCCACGCAGCGAGCGGCATTTTGCTGGCACTTCGGAAGTGCTCGAACTGCCGACGGCATTGCCTCCACGAGCGCGTGAGCTTGAGGTAGGTGGTGGAGAAGATCCGCAGGATTCTTGTACCTCTCTGGTTGGGGGACGAGGTCCTGCAGGTTGCAACCGAGTTGCACTTGCACCAGGGGCAGTGGACACTCAAGGCGCGGACGCTGTGGCAGCTCGCGCAAGGAAGGATGGTAGAGTCCGAGCTCCCCCTACGCAAAGCGTGGTGGCTGGTTCAGCCCACGTAGGAAAAGGCGCTGGAGTTGCCGATCGCGCAACCAAGGGTGGTCGAGCCGTAGCTCCCACTACGCAAGGCGTTGTAGCTGGTTCAGCTCACGCGATGGAAGGCGCTGGAGCTGTTGCTCGCGCAACTACGAGTGTTCGAGCTGGAGCTCCCACTCGCAAGGTCAACAAGAGTGACAAGGTCACAACCGCGCCCAAGGCAGAGGCGTCACGCCGCGATGCGGATTCCGCGGCTGAGGACAGGGTTCCTCGAGTGTTCGACGTCTTCACGGTCGAATCCAAGGTGGGGGAGGTTCTGACCCCCTTACCCACAGTAGTGGAGCTACTTGAGCTCGAGGAGCTTTCGTATGTCGAGTTTATGGACTCCTGCACGAGGACGACACACAACCCGAACACCGCCACCACGCATGCCGCGTGCCCTGGCTTCTCGACCGGCTGTAACGCGTTCTCGCCGCTGCTAATGACGGTGGTGCTCAACGTGGCCACGACGCACGACGCCACGAGCTTCTCCACCAAGGCCGGCTACAGCCAGTCCGACTCGAGCAGCAGTCTCATGACGGACGCCGTCCGCCTCGACCACTTCCACGCCGACGAGGCGCCTTCTGTCCGCAGAGCTGCGAAAATAGCCTTTGTCAATACAATAATTTCAATAAATATGTGTCTCTAAATGTATTGAATTTGTAATTTTCATGTCAAGTTTTATGCTGGTGCTGCATTGATTGTAGTAGTTTTCCCCTTACAAACTCTTAGTCAACGACGGCAATTACATGTAAAAAGTATTTATGTAACGTAAAGTGTCCATAATATTATTTATTTTAGGTCTAAATTTTCTTTATTGCATTATCTGCTGTTGTATGCCGATTGGTCGAAAATGTAGCCAACGGTCTGAGGATCAGGTAGGATTAGTATAGTGAAACTAATATAAAGCAGACGTACGGCGGTTGTGGAAGCCACTTGGCTTCCATCCGCCCGAACTGTGGGGCACGGCTCACTCGGGTTCTAGCCGCCCTCCCCCAAAAGCCACACGCTTCAAGATATACTGGGTAGCACTTGTTGGTCCCGGTAACCTCAAGGAGCTCATGCCGACCATCGCCCAGCTACGCGCTGAGATCGATCGGCTGAACCAAGCGATGGCAGCACGCGAGTGCCCAGCAACCTGCCCAAGTTCACTGGCAAGAGAGGGGAAGATGTGCGCGAATGGCTGTTCCAGATTTGAGAACGCTTGTCGCATCAACGGCATCCTGATAGAGGACACAAGCACGCGACTGCCAGGAATCGCCGGGTCAGCCATGGAGAAGCCGGCCTCGGGGTGGTTCCTGCATTGGTCTTTAACGACAAGAAGCGAGGAGGACACGTGGGGGATTTTCCGTTAGCATGTGCTCCAACATTTCGAGGCGTCGAACTACCAAGCCGTCCTGCGCGAGAAGCTCCAGCGACTCAAGCAAACGGCGGACATCGAGACCTACAACGGCGAGTACTCTGTCCTCATCTTCCGCGTGGAAGGCATGAGCATACTAGACCAGGTTCTGTGCTACGCGAATGGTCTGAAGCCTCGCACGCGCAGCTACGTCAAGCTCGAGAATCCGGAAACGCTGAGTGGCGCAATGGACTTAGCCGTCAAGTATGAGGTGACTCACTTTGTCGAACAAGTGCGCGAGCGTCATCGCGATCGTGACAAGAAATCATCTTCGGCTGGCCAGTCCCTAGACCGAATCAACCGTTCAAGGGGAAGTCGTTTCGTCAGAAAAGTCGTTTCAAGCCGAAGTCGGACAACAAGAGCACTGAAGATCGTACCTGTTTCTTCTGCAAGAAGCAAGGTCACATCAAGGCCAACTGCTTTAGCTGGAAGAAGGAACAAGCCAAGCAGGGAAACGAGCAACCACGTCAGTGAATGAGGGTCCTGGCGTGGCCGAGAGTGTAACCGGAACAACTAAGATTGAGAATTTCAGCCTCAACGTTCTGAGTGAAAACCCTCTTGTTACAACCCGGCCGCTGTTCTCCGTCTCCGGCGAGATACATGCGGCTGGTAAGGTTTTTACGACGCGACAAAACGATTGTTGCTGGACTGCGGAGCGACCACGATCTACGTGTCGAGCCGTTGGGTAGCGGAGCATCAGCTTCAGACGACAAAGTTCAGTGACAAGCACATTCGCGTCAAGCTTGGAGACAACCAAATCGTGGAAGCGGAATTGGAAGTTCTGCCCCTCGAGATCCAAGTGTCAGGGCTAGACGAGGCGTACAAGTGTGCCGCTGTGGTCTACGCGATACCTGACGAATTTGACTGCATCCTTGGAATCCCATTCTTCGAGGACATGCAGCCAAAAATCGACTGGAGGGGTCGACGTATTCAAGGAGCAGGAGTGAAAACTCTGCACTGGAAGCGATCAGGTGCCACATGTGGACCGATCGAGGAAAGCGGACCGATGATTGCCTCCGGGCTTCGGAGATCTGTCGAGGCGAAAGGCCTGTCGGCGAAAAGACCCAATTCCTGTCGAGGCGCCGCGCTGGAAACGGATGTGAAGTCTGTAGATGGCCCGGATTGCGACGCAGTGCAGAAAGAAATCCCAAGTGTTGTCCGCGGACAACAACAGGACGCGTCAACCGGCAAGAGTTCGGTGGAAGAGCGCGTCGTGGAGTCGCCAAAACGCGAGGGTGCTGCAGAAGCGGCTCATGGGAGCAGCAGTGCCCAGGGAAAGAACACCTTTGTGGAAAAGATGTTCACCATTGGAGTTGTGGATGAGACTGGTGTGGAAACCAAGTACATCACACGAAAACAATTGCGAAAGTTCCTGCGAATCAAGACCAAGTCGATCGATGAACCGAACTTCATGATGGTTCTGTCGAACGAGACGATCAAGCAAGTTGCCCGATCACTCCAGAGGCGAGACCAGCCCGATAATGTCGGAAATGCGAAGGTCCAACGGTATCTGGAGACAGACTGGGATAGCTTCAAGAACAATCCTGCGTTCCAGCTACTCGTGGAATACAAGGACAGTGGGTTTCGCCCTGAGCTTACTGAAGGCTTGTCCGAGAAGCGTGACATCGAGCATCGGATCGACGTGAAAGATCCAAATCTTGCAATGTATCGGCAGCAGTGGAGACAATCGCCGGAACAGCAGCGCGAGATTGTGCGCTGGGTCGAAGATATGGTGAAGAAGAAGCTCATTCGTCCAAGTATCAGTCCACTTGCTGCTCCAACATTCTGCGTCCGCAAGCCAGTTGGATGGAGAATTGTGCACGATTACCGGTACTTGAACTCGAATACGGTGCGCCAGAGTATTCCGATGACACGGAAGGAAGACATTCTAGACGCCATGTCGGGTGCGTACTGGTTCTCGACGATGGACCTGATGTCTGCGTACTACCAAGTTCGCATGCCCGAAGAGGACATCAAGTACACTGCGTTCCAGGCTCCCAACGGACTATGGGAGTACCTGGTACTACCCATGGGAGTCTGCAACGCGCCTGCGACGATGCATCGGTTGACATCGAAGCTAGAACACAAAGTCATTCTACGACGACATCTACATCTTCGAGAAGTCCCACAGCATTGAAGAACACCTTGTGGCGTTGCGGAAGACCTTGGACATCTTGCGATACAACAAGCTTTACGTGAAGCTTGCCAAATGTGTTTTCTGTGCGAGTGAGATCCCGTGCTTGGGTGATTTCTTTGGACGGGATGGAGTACGAATGGATCCCGATAAGGTCCAGACAATCAAGGACTGGCCCGTACCTCGAACTCAAGAGGAGCTCTACAGCTTCCTGGGTCTGACCGGCTACGTCCAACGTTTCTGTCCGGAGTACGCTTCGCTAACTGCGACCATGTTTGCTCTCCTGAAGAAGCAGAACAAGTGCAACGCGAAGATCCACTTCAACGATGAGCAGTTGAAGAACTTCAAGGAGTTGAAGCGGCGGTTGTGCAATCCACCGGTACTGCACCTCCTCGATTTCAACAAACCTATGCGTCTACGGACGGACACGAGCAAGTTTGCTGTTGGTGGAGTACTCTTCCAAGTCATTGATGGGGCTGAGCGTCCAATTGCGTTCACCAGTCGGAAGATGAAGTCAGCGGAGCTCAACTACCCCACCCAGCAGCAGGAACTACTTGCGATTGTTCACGCTCTGGCCGCATTCAGAATCTACTGTTTGGACAAGCCTCCGATTGTCGAGACAGATCACAAGAGTCTTGAAGGTCTGTTCACGCAGAAGATGGCCAACCGCCGTCTAGCTCGCTGGTACGATAACCTCGCGGAGTCCAGCCGACTTTTTCGTATCTGCCCGGAGCGAAGAACGGCATCGCGGATGCACTGAGTCGAAGGCCCGACTTCCAACCTGAGACGAAGTTTTTTCATGACTTGAGCGTGACGAGTTTTGATGATACATCGTTCAGCTTAGCGCTCAGTGAGGTAACCACTAACACTGAGTTGGCCATCAACATCAAGAAGGCGTACAAGAAGGACCGTGAGATCCAATCAATCTTTGCAGCGATCCAGCGACGTACGGCTGGTCCAGAACCCAAGCGTGTATTGCAGCAGCACAAGAAGTACCGCTGCTACTCCGAAGCTGATGGGTTCCTCTGGTACCAAACTCCCACTGATGATGTACCTCGCATTGTCGTGCCCAACGATCTGAAGTTGAGGCAAACGATAATCAGCGAGTGCCATGACACCAACTACGGGGGTCATCCGGGTGCCGAACCGATTTACTTGACACTAGCACGCCGATGGTACGGGATGCTGAAGACCATCCAGCGATTCATTGCGGATTGCGAGCCATGTCGGCGCAACAAGCCACGATTGACGAAGCCTCCAGGACTGCTCGAGCCACTGAGCATCCCGGACGAGAGATGGCGATCGATTTCATCACCGATCTACAGCGAACGAAGTGCGACGTCGACTCAATCTGGGTTGTCGTCGATCGATTGACCAAGCGCTGCCACTTCGTGCCTACGACCAAGACAGTGACGGCTGAAGGGGTTGCGCGACTCTTCATTGACAACATCTGAAAGCTGCACGGCATGCCGTCGAGCATCGTTTCTGACCGCGATCGGAAGTTTGTTTCCAATTTCTGGCAGTACGTCTTCAAGTCTATTGGAACGAAGCTGAGCATGACCGTGGCACACCGAGCACAAGGTGATGGTCAAACGGAGAGAATGAACCGTGCACTGGAGGAGTATCTTCGTTGCTTTGTTGGTCCACTGGAAGACGACTGGGACGTTCACTTGGCCAACGCTGAGTTTGTCATTAACTCAACGGTCAACTCCTGCACGAAACTGGCACCGTTTGAAGCGAATCTGGGTTACATACCGTTGAACCCACTTCAACTCACCGCGGAGCAACTCGTACGTGCGCCTAAGAGTCGTCCTGGTGCTGAGTTCCACGAGCGTCAAGCAGCTATTCTGCTGCGCTGTCGTGAAGCGCTAGCTGAAGCCCAAGAACGAATGCGCGATGTCTACGATCGGAATCGAGAGGATCAAGTCTTCGACGTTGGCGAGCGAGTGTACTTGAGCCCGAAGCATCTCGACCCGAAGCACTCTGGCCTACCGAATTCCACGAAGTTTGGACCGAAGTGGATTGGTCCGGTCACGGTGGTGCGGAAGATTCACAATCACGCCTACGAGGTCAACATCCAGGCCGGAAACAAGCTCCATCCTGTCTTCAACACCGGATCATTGAAGCCGTACAAGGAGTCTACTTGACTATCTCGACCAGGAGACGTAATTCTGGCAGACGGCAGTGTCGGTCACATTGTTAAGCGTCTTCTGGGAAAACGTCGTCACAAACGTCGTACACAATTGTTTGTGGAGTGGGTGGGAGAGGAGAAGCCAACTTGGGAACCCGTGGAAAATCTCACGCAAATTCCAGACCTCATTACGGACTTCGAGAAAAACCGGAGAACGAAGCGGCGAAGACGATGAACAGATCTGAGGGGGGCTCAAAGGCCACATGTATTCCCGAATTACAACCCCTGCTGTTGTTGCTGCTCCTTCAAACGTTTCTCCCGCTTGCGTTGAGTCTTCGACTTGCGTTTTCCATGGCGACACTGGTATCCCGGCTTCAGTGCGACACAGCAGATCCACTTCACGTGCTTAATCCATTGTAGGTAGCGAAGAGGTATGACGACCATCGGCAGATCACGCTTGCTGTCAAAGGCATCGAGCGCGATGAGTCGCTTACCAGGTCCATGCGAGATCACGACAAAACAGTGTTCAAGTCCATCTTCACCAGCACTGACGAGGTAGGCACCAGCAACAAGTGTCTTGCAGAAATCTTGGAGGGTTTCGATGTTGGCACTGGAGCTCGAGTGAAGGTTGACCATCAAGCAGTCGTAGTTCAACAGCGCACTTTGACGCTGAAGCAGCTTGAAGAACGCCGTGACATCCTCGCGCGGCACGCCATTCTGGATCTCAGGAGGTCGTGTGTCTTCAAAAGCGTCCCACATCTCCATCGTAACCAGATTCGGCTGCCCAAGATAGTACAGCGCCGACCAAAAAGCATCCATGAAGCAGGTCCCAGCAGCCGACGCGCTATCACGCTCCTTGTGAAACGAGATGATGGACTCAGACGTGCCAGACGCTTTCCAACGAAGTACATCCTCCATCAGAGGTCGAGTCGTCGCATTGTCAAGCTGCTCCTCCCAGACCCAGCTCATCTGTAAGGGCTTGCCCTTCCACTGCACCAAGAAGCACCGATGCGGCGGATCACCCTGGACGTCGAGCAAGCGTGAGATGTCAGCCTCCGCGGAGTAGTCCCAAGGAACCGTCGGATCGTAATGGTTCTTGCGGTTGTACGATGGGTGGCGAGCCGGTGGCTCAGGCAGCGGCGGATGCCAGTGAGAAGTCTCATCACCACGTCTCAAGCGACGGCGCTGCGGGCGATCCGGAACGTCTTCGTCATCACTAACGTCCGTGAGGCCCGTACCAGCCTCCGTGGTAACCTCGACTACGGCCGAACCTGATTCTGATTCTGATTCTGATTCCACGTCTGAGTCTCCTTCGAGGATTTCAAGCATCAGCTCCCCGAGCGACATTGCGGGAGCTACAGGTGCAACAGAGCCCGAAGGCGAACTACAAGGCGCAACACGCGATGCGGACGAGCTACGCGAGCGTCCAGCCGAGACAACGGGCGAAGACGGCCGCGAAGAGGACGGACTGGGCATCAGAAGCGACGGCAGAGGCAACAATTCAAGCTCCTCCCATATGGCAACACGGGGATCATCGCTAGCAACTTCATCGGTGTCGTTTCGAGGCGAGGCCATCCCACCGATCAACAAGGCCGAGAGAAGCACCACCACCAGCACACGACCTATCCAAGCCCCCACGAATCAGGCCGCAGCGAAAGGCGAAAGGGTTCGGACGAATCGAGGCAGCAGGAACACAACCCAGGGTAAGTTTTTTCGGGAATGGCTGGAGGGACGCCATTCGCCAGAGGGAGGGTGAGGTCGAAAATGTAGCCAATGGTCTGTGGATATAGGACCAGGTAGGATTAGTATAGTGAAACTAATATAAATCAGACGTACGGCGGTTGTGGAAGCCACGTGGCTTCCATCCGCCCGAACTGCGGGGGACGGTTCACTCGGGTTCTAGCCGCCCTCCCCCAAAAGCCACACGCTTCAAGATATAGCTGTGATATCATGCAGAGGACTGGGGCAGACTCAGCTCACTCTCGGCAGAGCACTCACCAACTGCCGGGGCGCCACTATCATGACGAATAATGGCAGGAACATGTACGGCGGCGCCGTATCCACGATCACGTGCATCGGCGGGCGAATCGCCGCGTAGTGATCAGCAGCACAGGGTGACATCAGCACTTCAAACTCCACTGCCACGATTCCAAAGTGCGCACCGGTGAGGTCCTCGTGAAGTGGTAGAAGGGGCCGCGCCCCGAGAAGCGCGTTATGTGCAAGGAGATCTTCAATAGCATGAGCGGCAAGATCATGCTGTTGCTGGAGTAGCCCAGCTCCAGCAAGTCGTCACTGAAGATGCTGCGCGGCATCTTCCCATTGAGAAGAAGATCACGATAACGCCGACGTCACCTTCAACAACGTGCAGCGCGAGCACCTCTTGTCGGTCCTGCGGGGCTGCTTCGTCTAGTGGTTCGGCACCTGGTAGCGATACTGCTTGTTCGTGCCGAGTTCCAGCAGATAGTCAGCGATGTCGCGCTCGGGAGGGCAAGAGAAACATAGGCTCTCAAAGTAGCTCTCCACGCGCGGCTCGATCCAAGTGATCGCGGAGTGCGTGCTCACGCACAGCGCCATCATCACCGCGGAAATCGTAGAGGTGGGGCCTCTAGGCGTCGCGCTGTGGATCAGGGCAGTGTCGGCCGACATCTTAGTGCAGTTCCGCAGTCTAATGCCGGTAAAATAATATTATACACTAGTGCAGGTCTTGTATTATCCAATAAATTACCGAGCTGAATCTCTTGCACCTATTGGTTTGATTGGATGAAACAAAACACGGTGGGATGGTGTACATAAATTACGTGCTTTTTCTAAAAGTGCGCATGGTGCTCCCTTTAAGAGTGTGTTTATCCACCCTATTTTGCAAATATGATTAAAGGGCGACTTTTGCGCCCTTCCGCCACGAAAGGGTTAATGTTACATCCGGGAGGTGCAGACTGATTTCGCGCCATTATCCACAATAATGGCGCCTTTGGACTGCGCCGCTGTCCAGTCACTGCGGTCGCGCGTGATTCACACGTCTACGTTATCCTCAGATACCATATGGGATGGGAAATTTGACGTTGGCCACTCATCTATTTTCATTATTCTGATTGGCTCGATCTTGACTAATCTGTGAAGCGCATTTTCTGACCAATCAGCGATGTGGATATTGCTATGCAAAACGCGGCATTTTGCCGCGTTCTATAAGGCCGTGTTCGAGCTAAGTGTCATTTGCCAGAATAATGATTTCCACACGAGGGCAAAATAGAAATGATGCTTTCGCAGCCAAGTAAATGAGATTTCGTCCGGCTTCGTGTTCGCTTTCAAAGTTGCATTATGGAACTCGTTTGTGTGGTGCACAATTCCAATGAGGTGCAAATGTCAAATTAAAGTTTACTCGGCCTGTGGGTAAGCCCCTCCATTTGTGCTCACGCGTTCGCTGATGTAGCGCTAACTACCGCCTTTTACGCCACGTCTACAAGTGCAGCACCGCTACTATATTTGCCCACTGCTTGAGCTTGACCCCTTTGCCAGTCGCAAGAGAACGATCGTCCCTCGCAGCACGATACTTATCCAAGAGGTCAACTCCTCCATCTCGTTCCAGGACGCCCAGCAGCATAGGCTGGGTTGGCGTCTTTCGTCATGGTGCTGTCGAGAGATCCGGATATTGAAATCAGGGGAAATTACACAATATATTAGCGGTCTGGCTAATGTCAATTTGTCGTTAGTGACTTAGGTGAAAATGGCGCGACAAATTCAGCCTCCCCCCTGAATTCTGAAATGCGATTATGGCGCCATTTTCGAGGGATAACGACACTTTCGCTTTGACGTGTTCGCGGGCGTGATTTTGGTGTGAAATGCCCAAAATGGCATTTTCTCGTCTCAACGAACACGGCCTAAATTGTTTGGATAGGCATCAAGACGTGTGTTCACGAAAGGGTTAATAATACACACATAGGCAAGGAACGACCCACAGTGGGGATGGAGGAGAAGGCAGGTTAGTCACTGATAAGCTGCTTAAGTCGATCTACAACATCAGAGCATATTGTTATGAGGAACTTCGTGTGGGTTACAAAACCACGTTATTAATATAATGCTCACCTTTGGAGCTTTTGAGAAGTCTCTCGAGGAACTCTACGCCGACGCTGTCGCCGAAGGAGGCAACCTCATCATGTGGTACGACTTACAAGTTCAAGTCTCAGCAGGACTCACTGCACAAGGTCTTCACCTCGGCCTTCGAAGATCAACTGCACAGCATCGTCGGCTACACCAAGTACCACAACGTTCGCACCGACAACCAGGTCGAGACCGACACGCTCATGCTTGACCTTGTCGCGCAGGACGCAAGAGGGCAAAGCTGCTCGAGTACGAGCCCGCCTACTTCTCGCAACGACCAGCGCGGCGTCTACAGGGCCTACAGGATTTCAGTGAATATTGTTCACCTTCAGCTTCCTTTGCCACGACACCACGTTGGACGGCTTCGCGGCGCCCAAGTCGCCGGCCGGCCTCGTGGGCCTGCAGTGGGCCGGCAACATCGTATCCACCTACCCGAACGACGATGACGACGCGCTCTTCCTGTACACGCGGTCAAGCAGAACGTCACGTTCCACCGCGGCTCAACAGGGCCAGCGATTTCGCGACGCCAATGAAAAGCTCTTACGTATTCCGACGGCGTGACGTTCATGACGGACGGTAGCAACGAGTGTCTGGCCTGCGGTCAGCGTTTCGCTAACTTGAACAAAGGCAAGCACTGGTGATCGCCAAACTCTTCATAAACTGCACTCTAAAGAAGGTGTGGATAGGATGCCTGCTCAATGGCGGCTCTGGCCACCCGTAAGAAGGCGATAGGCGAGTTCCCCACCGCACGGTGGTGGAAGAGAAATCGATCCGTAACGGATAAAAAATTTTTTTTAGATACGTCCGACAAGCACGGTGGCGATATTTAACATACACGTAAAATACAAACGAGATGCGCACTGTGTCGAAGACAGTAACGCAGCCGTGGGTGTGCCATCCCTTTGCATTGGCACTTATATCTCGTCCTTCTGGAGAGGTAGGAATGCGAGGAAAGCACACGACGTTTCTATTCATGTTTCTATCTTGTGACGAAAGTGGGGGTCGAAGTGGAATTTGTTCGCCAAAAATAGTAGGTCGCCCTATACTGGTACTGACTGACACATTATTTTCGCTGTCGGTTAGCTGTTCACAATCCGATTATACTAGTGTTGTCAAATTCCCATTCTTTAGCACTCCACTATCTAATGCCCAATGCGGTAAGTTGAACTTTATTATCGTAATACGAATAACCGTTTCTTAAAACATTTTAATGTATGATGAAATGTAAAACCACTGGCGATGATAGAGAGAAATGTAGTATCATGGACAACACCGTTTCCAACAACTTCCTAAATCTCAGAGCTTCTTCGTGCGAAGCGCGACTTTGTGCCTTATACGTTATACTACAATGCTATGTGGTGTTTGTTATACCACGCATCAAAATAGGACTTGAAGTACTTGTAGTTCGGCTGCGCGTGCAGTACTTCGTCCGAGCCTTTGCCTACAAGCCCCAGCTTCCTAAACACGAAAGTCGGTGGCAGTCTATAGTAAAACCAGACCTCCATCTGCAACCGAATGGTGACATCTGCCACACCCGGGATTTTGAACGCTTGTGCTTTGATCTTCGACGGCAATTTCGACGGCAGCTTCGATGGTACCTTGGTCGGC
The DNA here is from genome assembly GCA_030463285.1 of Phytophthora europaea. NCBI lineage: Eukaryota > Oomycota > Peronosporomycetes > Peronosporales > Peronosporaceae > Phytophthora > Phytophthora europaea. The sequence continues at coordinate 13,352 of JAHQIV010000757.1, forward strand.
AACAGTCTCTTCGGCGGCTTCAAGAATATGAGCTCCGCCGCAAGCTCAGGTGGCAGCTTTTCCAGCATTTTGACGCGTAGCTTCGCCGGGGTCATCTTGTCCTTCCTGCTCTTAAGCAAGCCCGTGACTACCGACGGAACCTTCTTGCCCTTGAACGACTTGATCAGCTTGGCAATTGGGCTGGGTAGCTTAATCGCCCGCTCTTCTTGGTCACTGGAACCGGATGCCGAACACGATGGAAAGTCGACCTTAGGCGACGAAGCCTTATATGAAGAGCCGGTAGATTCGACACCTCCGTTACCCCCCAGCGTCTCTGCTAACGTTGCACGCAGGAACCGCTTACCGACGTCCGCATTCTGGTCGGTGGTGAGTGCATGATTCAGCGGCGGAGCTTCGAGTATTGCATGCGGTGACACCTGAACGTTCTTGTCTATTTTGGCGCCATCGCTGCAGTGGAGGAGGCCAGTCGCGATCACCAAAGCGATGCTGTGGAGCAGTCGCATGGTTGCCGCGTGAAAACGGATTTGGTACTGTACTCAGTACAGTAAGTGTACAGTACTGAGCGTTTGAAAAGACCGTTGGTCTGCGCGAAGATTCCCGTGTGTCACACATATTCCATACGGCGCCGCTGCGGCGCCGTATGGAATATACAAACCTCACACAACTGTGTGAGGCTTGTTTGTTGACGGGCGTTGGACGCCTTTGGACGCCCGTAATACCCATGGGATCGTATCCGGACACGTGTAAGCTTACCGGATAACATGTGTCCGAAGATCGCGCAAAACAAAATAACGGGGCTAACCAAAAAAATATACGGTACACCCTTCACTCTAATTAGTCAGACCTTGATGGTTTTTGATTTTTATCGGTGAAAACCAAATTTTCGATTAGCTCATGTGAGCTCAATATTTGGTTTATCTGAAATCTGAGACCATGATTGGCTTAAGCTCGGCGAGATCTGTCTAAATCCGCTATCTTTGTAAAGTTTTCAGCGGTTTTGAGAAAAATTGGTGTCTGAGGTGACACGAAAAAATACGGAATCATGACTATTTTCGAAGCACGACTAATTAGAGTCAAGGGTGTATATTATTCTAATACTTTACCCTCGAGGTGGACAAGGGCGTACAATTTGGCAGGGTAACGATATGAGATTTGATTCGTGCTCACATACCATTGACCAAGAGGAGCATCTGGTGCACCTGCTTCGCTTCGCAGCCGCACCATCTGCATCGTGCCAGTCGCCTGTTCTTCAAATGCAAGTATAGTCCCAAACCCAGACTCCGCTCCCACTTCTGATTCCACAATCCTCATATATGCTCTCCAAGTCGATCATCACAGAACTAGTTGTTTCAACGAGTAGAGAGTGATGGTCACAAAGTTGAAGTGGGTATGCCACGAAGACAAGCGCCAAGATGATCACGCGACTACTCGCCGCCGAGTCATCGCCGAGCGACGCGCTCACGCGCGTTGTTGATGAATCGCCAGATGGTGCAGCCGTCGATTATGCAGCGGCTTGACCTCTTCCTTGAGATGAGGATGATCCCCGTAGCATCGTCCAACAACCAGCGATTGAGTGCGAAGACGTGGTGGCTACGTTGCCGCTAAAGCAAACTGATGTGCACTATGACGTGCGTTAGGAATTATAGCGTGTGATTAATTGCTAAAAAGAATGACGCTGAAGTTAATAGGGTTAAAGCGATGCAACAATCAATGCAAGCCAGCGGTGCTACCGCTAGAAGTGCGCACAGAATACGGGCACCATGTTGGGCTCCGACCCGTGCAAGCATCGGAGCCCAACATGGTGCCCGCGGCTGTGGTCATCCTCGGTATGATCTCGACCCTGCCACTGCCGCTCGTATCCATAGTCCGCCTCTGGGGCGAGAACAACTCCTTCGAGAGTCGCCAAGTTCCTCGATTTGTGACTTCGGGGGTGTTACTGGTCACAAAACCTGTGTACTCTAATGCCCCGAGAAAGTAGATTAAAATTCCGATATCAGAAGTGGGGGCGGTTTCTGTAAATGCACTTTGGGCACCACGCGAACGAACTACAGTGTAGCAGCATACCTTATCAGTACTTGCTATCTCAGTAAAAAACTAACGAATATATAAACTATTCTATACATTTGATATGGCTACACGTGTAGGCTACTCGTACGTATTTACATGTAAGAAGTGCTCTAGACGGAGATGCCTGAGCGATGTCAGTGATATCATGCCACCGCGATGTCAGTGATATCGTGTCACCGCACAACGGATGATCCCTTCGCGCAACCTCCAAAAATCGTACCTAGACGAGGTGGACGTCAAGCAACATCCCAGTAATTTATCATATTCAGAGAGTATTATGATTCATGAAAGGAACTGTAGAGTACTTACATGGGTTTTGTACCAAATCTCTATAACCTACTATAAGCTATCATCTTTAAATTACCAGATCAAAGTGTTCTGAAGAAAAGGACGTCCACTCGGATCCCTAGCTCTGAAATAAATTTCAGAGAACAACAACATCTTCCAGCGAAACCATTTTTCACATTCAACGCGTTATTTAGGTGTCTTTTTTCACAGCTAAATGCACAATACTTCGGATCAGTCAGGGATCCGAGTGTGGCATCTTGAATGAAACGCCAACCACCGCCCCGGTGAGAAGTATGGAACCTGAACTCCAAGCTCATACAAAGTCGCGCTTCGCACGAAGAAGCTCTAAAAATTTGGGAAGTTGTGGGACAGCGGAGGATACTGTATTGCCATCGCCAGTGGTTTAACATTTGATCGTACATTAAAACGTTTTTAAAAACGGGTATTCGTTTCACGATAATAAAGCCCAACTTACCGCATTAATGAAATTTGATTCGTGTAACCATTGAGTCACCTGTACTTCATATGCAAGTATAGTCCCCAGTTCTGAAAATTAGAACTGGGACTGTACTTGATGATCCCTTCGCGCAACCTCCATACCATAAAATATCCGACCAGAGGACCTCAGCGGACCTGTACCCAAAACATGGTACTTTGTGTGGCTACACACTAAACATACTTAGACGGCAATTCACTGTACTATAAGGGCTAGGTGAATCAGACCGGATTGGCAACATGGTTTTTTTGCAGGCGCTCACAGGCGCAAGGAAACGGCCTGAAATGACCTGTGGGCTGAGAAATCAGACCTTTTCTATTTTCAAACAAATTTGGCTCAAGAGCCATGTGCTCCTTAGCCGGCAAATTCAATAATGAGGGTCGATCGCTGGATGGAGGCCACTATTA
>JAHQIV010000758.1:0-16596 GCA_030463285.1 Phytophthora europaea
CGGAGCGCAGGTTGTAACTCTCCACCTCGCAGGACGGGACGCTGGAGACCATGCTGGTAAGGTAGGCCAGGCACGCGCTGTCGCTGCAGTAGGTCGTCGAGGTGCTGGACAGCGCATCGCTGCCGCAGGCTGCCGTCACGTTGCCGCTGAGCGTCGAGAGCTCCGCCACCTGCGCCGACGTGCAGTCGGCTGCATCGACGACGACAGCGAAGAGCGAGGAGGCCAGAGCCAGTAGCGCAACGCAGCACAGGAAGCTCGACGCGAGACGCAGTGACATGGAGAGTTAGTCACAATACGGTGTGCTCAGTCAAGTATGAAATGGCGATGAATTTCGGTAAAGACGGACGGGAATGATGGTCTGATTACTTGATCCAAAGGCCTGCAGGATCGATCAAAATGGTGTTGATTAGTTTTACACGGGACAATTTAACAGCACAGGTTCTACAGTGCTGCAATCCCTATCAGGTGCAGTAGACTAGCGCCTTGCAATGCTAATGCGAGCATATCGGCACCAGAGCGTGCGTGTGAGGCGCTGCTAGTGCTGCCGCTGGAGCTTGAGGAGACTGCGGCTTGTGCAGCTAATGTGGCAAAAATCCCGCTACGAAGTTCGCTGTCCGACACTGTGCGGGAGGCTTTCTCGAGCGCCGGGAAAACGTACGAGGAGATCTGCCGGACGCATTGGTCTCTCTGTCCGCGACACAATGAGCACACCTGCGCATATGAATGCCGCCGACACCCAAACTGGGCGTCGTAGCACGCCTCCGCGTTCTCGTAGCAGGGAGGGTTGCTATCTCGCAGAGCATCCAGGTCGGTGGGCAGCTTTTGCATGTGGTTCGTCTCCTCATGCGCCAGCTCGTTATACAGCGCGATCATCTGCCTCGTGCGCGCGAAGTTCGCCTCTAGAGACGATGGGTTCTCCCAGAACGGGATGCTGGTCACGTTGTTCAGTCCGAGGGTCTTGTCCTGGTCGTACGAGTGGAATTCCACATTTCCAGCCTTGCAGAACGCGTTGTAATTCTTGTAGTACTTGGTCGAGGCCTTCAGGACGCTATCAATCGCCGATCCAGAGCTCGAACTCGAACTTGACTCTGTACTAGTGGCGTTGATCGCCGTGATCCCCACCAGTTGATCGATCGACAAGTAACCCAAAAGCTTGTACGAAAACGTGCAGTTGACTCCATCCGGCTGCGTGCCAAACGAGCACAGGCCTCCCTTGCGTTGCTCTCGACACGCGTCGCTCTTGCCGTTCGCCCAACTCGACGTCACACAACTGTTCGGGTACGAGAACCACACCGTGTCGTAGTACGGGGCCACCATATCGGCCGAGAACGCTTGCGCCCCCACGCACGGGCCGATATTTGGCTGGCCATCGAGGCCGTTGAACTGTTTGCACTCGGGCGGGTGGTCTCTGCTCGCGTCACTACCGGCACTGGCCAGACCGTCGTCCTGCACGTCGACATAGGCGCACTCCCCGTCCTGCATCACCACGAAGGGGCAGAATTCTGGGTACATGTACCGCTGCTCCTGGTACTCGGCCAAGGCGGCGTTGGGCTGCACGATCTGCATCTCGAGGAACGTGATGACGCTCACGTTGTTCCTGCGGTGGCAGCCGCTGGCCGTCGGGTCCGTGCCCTGGTCGATGCAGTCGCGCTGCAGGTACATGAGCGTGCCCTCCACGCTGGAGGTGGTGACCGAGTCCATCGTGGCTCGGTAGCGCTCGTCGAAGGTCCAGTTCCCGCTGGGGGACAAGGCGTCCGGGACGCCAGACACGAACACCTGCTGGTCGGCGTCCCACACGGGCGCATACGTCTCCACGCGCGCCTGGTACGACGTCACCATCCGCATCGACCACGCGTCTACGCCATGCAGAGCGCAAGACAGCAGCAGCAGCGACAGCGCGCGGGCTAGCAGCGCCAGCTCCATGGCGGGACTCAGAATGCTGCGGCGTAATGAATGACCAACTGTGCTTATCCGCGCATAAATGCGGTTCGAAGGCGCTATTACGTGTTTGCAGTCTCGTAATAAGGAGTCTGCAAAATGTAGACTCCTTTCTACGGGTATCGAGGACACACTCGTCCTTTGGCTTGAAGGCACGTAAGAAATGACAGGGCTGGAAATGGGGAAGGAATACAGTGTATACGATTGCCTGGAGCCGTTATCTTCTCTGTCACTGACCTACATACTTCATACGGGGGAAAGGAGGTCTTAGTACTCACTACCTACTTGGAACGTGGCTCCGCTCGGCTTCTTGGTCAGCCTTGGTGAAGAGGCTGAGGGTCAAGGGATTTACGACGAGCACTCCTCGCCCTTCGTGCCGTCCGCGGGGATGTACCAGCAGTGCTTGGTCTCGACGCCGCCGACGGTCGTATCGGTCATGCTCGAGCCGAACGACCACGAGTTGTCGGCCGTGTGGTACTGCAGCTTCAGCCAGTCCTCCGAGGCCGTCAGAGAGAAGAAGCCGTACTCGTCGCCTGTGTACGTCCACACGTTGCTGATGTAGTCTGCGGCGTACGTCGTGATGCCGCTGGCAGACTCCTTCTGGATACCACCGCCGGCGCCGTTCTCCACAAAGTGCACACCCAGCGACTCCGAGTAGTCGTGCTTCTCGCCGTGCGTGTGGCCGTACACCCACGCGTGGATGCCAGAGCCGTCCAGAATATCGAACCACTTCTTCATGCCCGTCTCGGCGTAGTGCACGCTGGGGCTGTAGTGGCTGTTAACGATCTTCCACGTCGCGTTGGACGACTTGACCTTCTCGGCGAGCTGCGAGCGCGAGTCATCACTCCACTCCGTAAACTTGGCGTAGCAAGCGTCGTACATGTCCGTGTCCCCGCCGCAGCAGTACTTGTCTCCGCGCGCAACGCTGTTGCACGATTCATCATCGCCGTCCGAGTAGCCGTAGCACTGGCAGCACACCTGCTGGGCGGCGTGGACGTCGGCGTCGCCCGAGTCCACGTTGAAGATGTCGATGCTGACGCCCGAGTCGGCGTCCTCAACGGTGTAGACGTAGAAGTGGTCCTTGAGCACCCAGCGGTCGTCGTTGGGGCTTGTGTACTCCTGCTGCCACTTGAACTTGTTCTCCAGCGCCGTAATGAGCTCGTCCGAGGAGCTGCACTTGGCGTTGTTGTCGCCGTCCGAGCAGACGTAGCTGGCGCCACCGTAGTCGTGGTTGCCCAGCACGTTCACGAAGGGGATTCCGGCGAGGTTTTTGCCGTCGAACTTGCCCTCAAAGGTGGTGGTGAAGCGCGAGTCGCGTCCGTCTTCGCTGTTGATGCCCGTCCAGTAGAAGTTGTCGCCGTGGCTCAGGATGCACTTGGGCTTGACGTCGGCGTTGCTCGCCTGCGTGTCCATGAGACTCGACACCACGTCCTCAGCCACAATGTCGAAGTTGTTGTACGTCGACGAGCGCGTGCAGCACGAGTCCTTGGTCACGGTCGTGCCCCAGTCGCCAATGGCGAAGGCCGCCAGCGAGTAGGTCACTGCAAACAATAATCAATCCGAGAGAAAAGCCACCGTCAGGTTCCCTTCCTCTGCCATTGTGGGGGGCATTTGTACGGTACCGGAGGTGGGGTCGGACGTCACGGTGGACGTGACCGTGGAGCTGCCCGAGGTCGAGTTGGACGACTTCTTGCTGGTGCCCGCGCCGCTGGACGTGGAGCTGCCGGCGTTGCCCGACTCCTCCGAGGAGGTGGAGGACGAGCTGGACTTGGTGGCCACCAGCACGCCCACGATGGCGCCCACGACGGCGCACAGCACCACGACGCCCACGATGATCAGGCGCTTGTTCACCGCCATTTCAATGTCTGTCTGTCTGCGCTTCCAGGGGATCCTTGTCCACTCGACGCGAAGTTGGCGAATGGGTGCGGGCGGCATTGACCCACGGAACCAGATTCTTGACCCTAGTAAATTACGAGAAACATGGAACAAGTTTACAAAATTGTGATAAATAGCCTTGAATTGACCAGACTATTGAACACTGAACAGATCTCATGCAACAGAGAAAGGACGACCTACGGACATATTTGTGGCAAGCTCATCTGATTTTTTGCAGCCAGCTACGCTGATTGGCTGGCATATTTACAAGACGTGGCCTAGCCTGGCCAGGCGATTAAAACGTGTCGCACACCATGGAAAAGACCGATCAGCAAAATTGAGGTCGGTGGCTCCGGGCTATCCGCGGTGCTGGTGGAAGACACCGCTGCAAATGCTGCCAAACAACTAGGCGATTGGATTGACTTAGGCGCACGACAAAGTTCCGCACGTTAATTTAACGTCGTTAACCCTTTTAATCGGCGATCACGCAGGATGCTCGAGGAATCTCCCAACACATGGTGGCCGCGAGAAGCGCTCTTCAAGTCCACTTGGCTGTACCGGTATGACCACCTTTGCCTCTCTCGCGCATGCCAGCCATCTCCGAGTACAGTCATACCAAACCAACCATAAGGGTTGAAGAGACTGTATTTTTCGGCAGCGACGATGGACTGCAGTGTCTCTTCCTCCTTTGTTGGCTTCAACGTGTTAGCCAGTCAGCTCTTGGATTTTCAAACAGCAAAATACGAGAGTGATTATTACGCCACACTGTCCTGAAGCTTAGCACTCCTTGCCGGCACCCCCGTTAACTGGGATGTACCAGCAGTGCTTCGTCGCCACTCCACCCTTCGTCGTGGACTTGAAGCTCTCCTCAAACGACCACGAGTCATCAGCCGTGTGGTACTGCAGCTTCAGCCACTCCTCAGACGCCTCCACGGACATGAAGCCGTACTCGTGGCCACCATACGTCCACAAGGCTTCCACATCACCTGAAGCGTACTCTGGAATTCCGCTAGCAGACTCCTTCTGGATACCACCACCAGCACCGTTGTCCACGAAGTGAATCTTGTACGTCGACGAGTAGTCGTGGTTCTCACCGTGAGTGTGGCCGTTCATCCACAGCTGAATCCCAGAGCCCTCGAGGACGTCAAACCACTTTTTCATGCCGGCCTCATCGTAGTGGGCGTAGGGCGAGTAGTGGCTGTTGACGATCTTCCACGTAGCAGTCGAGGCAGCCACCTCCTTCGCGAGCTGCTTGCGGGAGTCATCACTCCATTCCGTGAATTTGTCAAAGCAGGCGTCGAACATTTCGGTATCGCCACCACAGCACAATTTATCTCCTCTGGCGACGTTCTTGCACATCTTATCGCTACCGTCAGCATAGCCGTAGCACTGGCAGCAAGTCTGCTGGGCAGCGTGGGTGCTGGCATCTCCTGCGTCCACGTTGAAGATGTCGATACTCACACCCGAATCCTTGTCCTCGATGGAGTACACGTAGAAATGGTCCTTCAGAACCCAGCGGTTGTCGTTTGGACTGGTGTAGTCCGACTGCCACGAGAATTTGTTGTTGAGCGCCTTGACCAGCTCGTCAGCGGAGGAGCACTTGGCGAGACCTTCGTCATCCGAGCAGATGTAGCTGGCACCACCGTAGTCGTGGTTGCCGAGCACGTTCACCCACGGTACGTTCTTGATGTTGTCACCGTCATATTTGCCCTCAAAAGTGGCCGAGAAGCGCGAGTCTCGGCTACCTTCGCTGTCAATGCCCGTCCAGTAGAAGTTGTCTCTGTAGCAATGAGCATTTGCCTCGTTAGCGTATCGGTGTGGGCACTAGGAGCTAGCGACATACCCGTGACTGAGAACGCATTTGGGGGGTGCCGACGCAGCGCTGGCTTGTTGGTCCATCAAGCTGGCCACAATGTCCTCGGCGTTGACATCGTAGTCGTTGTACGTCGAAGATCGGCTGCAGCACGAGTCCTGCGTGACGGTGGTGCCCCAGTCACCGATAGCAAAGGCGGACAGCGTGTACTTGGCTGAATAACAGCAAAAATTGGTACCCGTAAGCTGGTTATCACTGCAAACCGGCAAATAGTTGAGCAAAGTTCTCACCAGAGGCTGGATCCGAGGTGATCGCGTCGGAGCCCGACGTTGAACCGCTGCTAGTCTTCGTCTTCTTCTTGGACACTGTCCTTGTTCCGCTGGACGAACTGGCAGTGGTTGAGTCACCACTGCCACTGCCAGTCACGCTGGAACCGGAGCCAGAGCTGGAAGTCCCCGACGACTCGCTGGCGGAGTGGCTGGCCTGGCGAGTGATCATCACGCCTACAATTGCGCCGATGATGGCAAGAATCACCACCACGCCGGTGAGCTGGGCCTTCTTGGATATCATGCTGGAACCGAGTCTGCTGTTTGTCCTGTCCTACCGACAGGAACTCTAATGCCTCCTCTCCTCGGCAAAAGTGCAAATGAGGGGGCTATCGTCACGAAGCACCGCTGCCCTGTGCTTGACTTCCGGCTCTTTGTCTGATTAATTGTCAGGGTGGCAGTGCAACGTGCGCTCGTCGAACTGTCAAAAATGAGACTTTGTCATGTTCAATCTGCTCCCGTGCCGCTGAAACATTAGTCCCCAATGTACATTGGACATGTGATGAAGGGCGGGAATTCTACGCTAAACGAGAAATCTCCACATCTGAATCGACTTCCAGCGAAGTCACGAACGAACGGCGAAGCTCGCTATCCTGTCGTGTCGTACTCTGCAGGCGGCAGAATGGACAAAACGCATTGGTGTCGTGGGCTTGAGTTGCTTTGGACTGAACGTGTAGCGCACGTCGACCATTTTGCGCAGCAAAATCCACTCCAGCTCAAGGGCGCGACTGGTAGAGAGATAATAAGACGCACACCGAAAACTCGATCTAGGGGTCGTTGACAACGTGCTGACAGCACAAGTCGTTAGTCTCCACAACTCGAGAATCATAACGGATAATTCATTCATTCGTTTATTCATTCTTGCACGTTGTAGGACACTTAGCACTCCTTGCCGGTTCCCCCATCAACTGGGATGTACCAGCAGTGCTTCGTCGCCACGCCACCCTTCGTCGTGGACTTGAAGCTTTCCGCGAACGACCACGAGTCGTCAGCCGTGTGGTACTGCAGCTTCAGCCACTCCTCAGACGCCTCCACGGACATGAAGCCGTACTCCTGGCCACCGTAAGCCCACACCGCCTCAACGTCAGCTGAAGCGTACTCGGGAATTCCGCTAGCAGACTCCTTCTGGATACCACCACCAGCACCGTTGTCCACGAAGTGAACCTTGTACGTCGACGAGTAGTCGTGGTTCTCACCGTGAGTGTGGCCGTTCATCCACAGCTGAATGCCCGAGTCCTTCATGATCTCGAACCACTCCTTCATTCCGGCCTCGTCGTAATGAGCGTAGGGCGAGTAGTGGCTGTTGACGATCTTCCACGTAGCAGTCGAGGCAGCCACCTCCTTCGCGAGCTGCTTGCGGGAGTCATCACTCCACTCCTTAAACTTGGCGTAGCAAGCGTCGTACATGTCCGCGTCGCCACCGCAGCAGAGCTTGTCGCCACGAGCAACGTTCTTGCACTTCTTGTCGCTACCTTCAGCATAGCCATAGCACTGGCAGCACGTCTGCTGAGCAGCGTGCGTACTAGCATCACCAGAGTCCACGTTGAAGATGTCGATACTCACACCCGAGTCCTTGTCCTCGATGGAATACACGTAGAAGTGGTCCTTCAGAACCCAGCGGTTGTCGTTCGGACTCGTGTAGTCCGACTGCCACGAGAATTTGTTGTTGAGCGCCTCCACGACAGCCTTGGCATCCGAGCACGCGGCCGGGTTCTCACCGTCCGAGCAAATGTAACTGGCACCGCCGTAGTCGTGGTTGCCCAGCACGTTCACCCACGGAACGCTCTTAATGTTGTCGCCAGTGTACTTGCCCTCAAAGGTTGACGTGAAGCGTGAGTCACGGCCGCCCTCGCTGTCAATGCCCGTCCAGTAGAAGTTGTCGCCGTGACTCAAAATGCACTTAGGCGCAGCCGACGCAGCACTAGCCTGCTGGTCCATGAGGTTGGCCACAATATCCTCCGCGTTAACGTCGTAGTCATTGTACGTCGAAGAGCGGGTGCAGCACGAGTCCTGCGTGACGGTGGTGCCCCAGTCTCCGATAGCAAAGGCCGAGAGGGTGAACTTGGCTGTTTCACAGGAAAAATAACAATACAAATCAGTGCGTGAGCCTCCGTTGTCTGTACATGTATCTCCACCACCGTCTCAATTAACGCAGAGTGGGTGGGTGGCTCACCATCGGTGGGGTCGGAGGTGACCGAGCTCGAGGACGAGCTGGTGGAGTTCTTGAGTTTGTACGTGGTGCCCGACTTGGACGACGACGAGTCCACGATGCTGGATGTCGTTCCCCCGCTGCCGCTGGAGCCGCTCACCGAGCCGGAGCCGGAGCTTGTCGTGCCCGAGGACTCGCTGGCCGAGTCGCTGGACTTGCGCACGACCAGCACGCCGATGATGACGCCGATGACGGCCAGAATCACCACCACGCCGGTGATCGCCGCCTTCTTGGTGACCATTTCGCTGATACTCCGACTGCAAGGGTCGAAGTGTGTTGAGGGGGATCGGCCGCAAAAGCTCAAATGAGACGTGCACGCCCCGAACTGGCCAGCAGGGTACATGTACCGGTACCGCCCGGCACACACCCTGCTCTGGCCCGGCTTCGGGGTTGGGGTTATCGTTCTAGCCCTGTGATTCGCTGCCGAAACATGAAAGTCTGTCGTGATTGGCTGATAGATATTTGATGTTCGAACACGATGAAACGAGGGTGGGATCCATTAATTTTAATTTTCAGTGCTTCTGTTGCGAACAATGCGTGGAAAGCACCACGGGACAGTCTCCTATCGGTTCTACATGTACTGTACTGTGGTTTGCCTCCATCGTGGGGCTCTCGGCGAACAGAGCAGCCTGAGAGCTGCTGCGCACGCCATCGGGAAGCTGCAACGACTGCACTACGGGTGGATAGTCGGTCCGGCGGACTTTGAAATTCAAAGTCCGCCGGACCTTTCAAATTGAATGGGGCTCGTGTCTCTACGCTACGCCTTGACATCTGGGCCGCAACGAACCCACGCTCCTAGGATGCAGTGCACTGCGAACAAAGTTTGGTGCACAACGCAAAAGTATCTCTTGGACTCTGTCGCTGGAGGCAATTTACCTAGGGTGACACGTACAGGAGGAAGTGCAGTCCTGGTCTTCCGTGCGGTCGTTCGGCACATACCAGCAGTCTGCTGGCAGCAGTGCTTGGTCGCCGCGCCACCGATACAGTGGTCGAGTTGAAGCTCTCGGTGTAGGACCCCGAGTCGTCTGCCGTGTGGTACTGCAGGTTGGGCCATTCCTCCAACGCGGTGATCGAGATGAAGCCGTACTCGTCGCCGGTGTAGGCCCACAGGTTCTCTACGTTGTCCGTGGCATACGTTGGAAATGCCACTTGCGGACTCCTTCTGGATGCCACCGCCAGCGCCGTTATCGACGAAGTGAACACCGAGTGGTGCAGAGTATTAATAGTCGTGGTTCTCGCCGTGAGTGTGTCCGTTTAATTAGAGGTGGACGTCGGTGCCGTTGATGATGTCAAACTACCCCTGCATACTGTCCTCGGCGTAGTGCACGTACGGGTAGTAGTGGTGGCTGTTGATGATCTTCCATCTAGCAGTTGAGTTGGCGACGTCAGCAAGCTGCTGGCGAGAGTCATCACTCCACTCGGTGAACGGATCCATGCAGGCATTGTACAGGTCGATGTCTCCACCGCAGCATCCATCGTCGCCGCGTGAAACGTTATCACACGTGTCATCGTCATCTCCGACATATCCGTAGCATTGGCAACACGTTTGCATCGCTCCGTGGGTGTCGGCATTGCCCATGAAGATGTCGAGAGTCCTCGATATTATTGTACACGTAGAAATGGTTCTCTAAAATCCAGCAGTCGTCGTTTGGACTGGTGTGTTCCTGAAATATTTCGTTTTGTCGCAACAACTCGTGAACTTTGAGCATTATCCGCAGCGGATGCGCACACGAATCTCCGGCGATACGATTCAAGGTGCTGGAACAATAGCAGATCGGGTATATTACTCCACTACCCAGTGGGTGCCTTCCAAAACCCATATAAAACCGTTTGATCCGTTTAATCCGTAATTTATTTTAAATTACCGAAGCGTTTAATGCGACCCCAGACGGTTGCTGAAACGGGACCTTCGGGTATAGTGAAGTTCAGTCACTACTTTAATCACGTTGCTACTTAAGAGTCGCATTAGAATTGTTTGATCCGACCAAAAAGTGGTCTCACCAAACAATTCGCCGTGATTAAACTTTAATGCGCGACCTTTCGTCAGGGTTTTGGAAGGCACCCACTGCCAAAACCGCGGTTTTTTAAACGCCTAAAATGCTAAAAATACCTATGAAGAGCTTGACGAGGACGTGCACTCCTGTCCTTCAGTTCCGTCATTAGGAATGTACCAGCAGTGCTTGGTCGCTACGCCACCGACACTAGTGGAGTTAAAACTCTCAGCGTATGTCCACTTGTCATCTGCCGTGTGGTACTGCAGCTTGAGCCAGTCCTCCGACGCAGTCAAAGAGAAGAAACCGTACTCAGTACCGTCGTACACCCACAGATTCTCCACGTAATCCTCGGCGTAGGTCGGGATGCCACTGGCAGACTGCTTGATGATACCACCGCCAGCGCCGTTGTCCACAAAGTGAACACCAAGCGACGACGAGTAGTCGTGGTTCTCGCCGTGCGTATGGCCGTTCAGCCAGAGGTGGACACCCGTGCCATTGATGATGTCGAACCACTTGGTCATGCCAGACTCGGCATAGTGGGCGTACGGGTTGTAGTGGCTGTTGACGACCTTCCACGTGGCCGTGGAGTTGGCTATGTTGGCAGCCAGCTGGGTGCGGGAATCGTCTGCCCACGACGTGAGGAGGTCCACGCAGGCGTCATACATGTCGGTATCTCCGCCAGCGCAAGCCTCATCACCACGAGAGATGTTGTCACAAGTGTCGTCGTCGTCTCCAGCATAGCCGTAGCACTGGCAGCACGTTTCCTGGGCGCCGTGGGAGTCCGCATCGTTCGAGTCGATGTTGAAGATGTCAATGCTGACGCCCGAGTCGGCGTCCTCAATGGTGTAGACGTAGAAATGGTCCTCCAGGATCCAGCGGTCGTCGTTGGGGCTGGTGTAGCCCGACTGCCACGAGAATTTGTTCTTGAGAGCCGCCACGAGCGCGTCCGAGTCCGAGCACTTCGCGGTGTTGTCCCCCGACGAGCAGATGTAGTCGGCGCCACCGTAGTCGTGGTTGCCCAGGACGTTCACCCACGGGATCGTCTTGATGTTGTCACCGTCAAATTTGTCCTCGAACGTCGTGGTGAAGCGCGAGTCGCGGCCGTCCTCGCTGTTGATGCCCGACCAGTAGAAGTTGTCGCCGTGGCCGATGACGACCTTGGGGGCGACCTCGGCGTCCCCAGCCTGCTGGTCCATGACATTGGCCACCACGTCCTCGGCGTTGATGTCGTAGTCCGTGTAGCCCGACGACTGGCAGCACGAGTCCTGCGTGACGGTCGTGCCCCAGTCGCCGATGGCGAAGGCCGCGAGCGAGTACGTGACGCTCGTCGGGTCCGACGTGATTGAGGTGGAGCCGCTGCTAGTGCTCGTCTTCTTGGTGGAGGACGACGACGACTTGGTGGTGCCACCCGAGCTGGTGGTCATGCTGCTGTCCGAGGCGGACGTCGAATCCGACGACGTGCCGTCGCTGGTGCTGGCCGAGCTGGACGAGTCCTTGGTCACCACGACGCCCACGATGACACCGACCACGGCCAGCACCACCACCACGCCGATGATGATCAGCGCTCTGCGGGGAATCGCCATGTTCACTGCTGCGTTCTGGGTGCTGCGCTGCCAATTCCCGAGTGGGGTGGGGTGGTGAAGCTGGTCTGCCTGCACCTGTGCCCCATCTCAGTGAATCAGGAGGCTGCGGATTGGACAAAAAGAGCGCTGACCAATCGCGAGGCGTCAAAAAAGGATATGCTGGGAGTCATCGTGCTGAATGGATGCTTACGCGCAGTGCCGCGCCGATCCCCGCTTGGTACGCACGTGCATGTTGCGCCAAGGCAGCCTTGGCATATTACAATAGCAGCGCGACCCAGAACATATAGGTATACGCGCCTGTTCTGGTTGCGAGCGGGCCTCACGCGGCCAACATGTCCACGGCGAAAGGGTGGGGTGGCTGAAGATCCTGGCTCTCTTTAAGCGTCTACATGCATCGTCGGCATGAGCTCATAATTTACTTGGACCAACGTTTGGTTGCTGTCTGGCAAGCTTTCTCGTTGCACGAGCTCCTGTAGGATAAAAATGCATGAAAATCTAGTTTTGGCGAAGTGACGAGGATACCGGTATGGTACACGCACATGTGGCCTTGGAAGAGTGAAAACGGCACCGACAAGCATACAATACAGACGTTCGTTTGATAACAACCTCTGATGTTACATTTCGCTCGACACACCTCTCATCGTGGGCGCATCGAACGTCGGAAGTTCCGACTCGGAACAGACTCACATCCGCATCGACTAACCTCAAGGCCCTCCAGTTACTGAAAGGCTACTAACTTTTTTTAATCCTCAGCCGGTAGACATCAACCGCTTGCAAAGTAATGAATGAATATTTCGTTTAGCAACTTACTACGTGTGAACTGCAATCAATCGCTCCCAAAACTGGACAGCCAAGGTATAGAACGTGTTGCAACAGTGCTAGGTCAATATTCAAATATCTACGACGAAGTCGACGTGCAGTCCTTGCCTTCCGTGCCGTCGTTGGGAATGTACCAGCAGTGCTTCGTGGCCACCCCGCCGATCGTGGTCGAGTTGAAGCTCTCCGCGTATGACCACTTGTCATCGGCCGTGTGGTACTGCAGCTTGAGCCAGTCCTTCGAGGCCGTGAGCGAGAAGAAACCATACTCCTGTCCCCCGTACACCCACAGGTTGTCCACCAAGTCCTTCGCGTACGTCGGAATGCCGCTAGCAGACTCCTTCTGGATACCGCCACCAGCGCCGTTGTCGACGAAGTGCACGCCGAGCGACGCAGAGTAATCGTGGTTCTCACCGTGGGTGTGTCCGTTCAGCCACAGGTGAACTCCCGTGCCGTTGATGATGTTGAACCACTTGTCCATGCCAGCCTCGGCGTAGTGAGCATAGGGCGAGTAGTGACTGTTCACCACCTTCCAGGTGGCCGTCGAGTTGGCGATGTTCGCCTCCAGCTGCTTCCGAGAGTCATCACTCCACGCCGTGAATTGAGCCATGCACTGGTCGTACATGTCGCCGTCACCGCCGCAGCACGCGTCGTCGCCTCGGGCAACGTTCGCACACTTCTTGTCATCATCTCCAGCGTAGCCGTAGCACTGGCAGCAAGTCTCCGTCGCCCCATGCGAGTCGGCATCGCCCGAGTCGACGTTGAAGATGTCAATGCTCACACCCGAGGCTTCATCCTTGATGTTGTAGACGTAAAAATGGTCTTCCAGGACCCATCGATCGTCGTTGGGGCTCGTGTAGGTCGACTGCCAGGAGAATTTGTTCTTCAGTGACGTCATTAGGTCCTCCGCGGACGAACACTTGCCGGCGCTGTCGCCGTCCGAGCAAATGTAGTCGGCGCCACCGTAGTCGTGATTGCCCAGTACGTTCACCCAGGGCAGGGTCTTGATGTTGTCGCCGTCAAATTTGCCCTCGAACGTGGTCGTGAAGCGCGAGTCACGTCCGTCCGCGCTGTCAATGCCGTTCCAATAGAAGTTGTCGCCGTGGCCGATGACGCACTTCGGGGCCACCTCAGCGGCCGCGGCCTGCTGGTTCATGACGTTGGCCACGATATCCTCGGCGTTGACATCGTAGTCGTTGTATGTGGACGAGCGCTTGCAGCAGGAGCCCTTGGTGGTGGTGGTGCCCCAGTCTCCGATTGCAAAGGCCGCGAGCGAGTACGTGACGCTCGTCGGGTCCGACGTGATGGTGGACGCCGAGCTGCTTGATCCGGCGCTGGTCTTCTTGGTAGAGGACGACGACTTGGTGGAGCCGGTCGAGCTGCCCGTCGCGGCGGTAGTGCTGACCGATCCCGAGGTCGAGCTGGAAGTGCCGTCGCCCGTGCTGGACGAGCTGGACGAGCCCTTGCTGACGACCACACCGACGATCACGCCGACGATGGCCAGCACCACGATCACTCCGATGGCGATCAGTCCCTTCCTAGGGATTGCCATCTTCTGTCGGTCTATTCGTACGACGCTGAGAGAGAGAGAAGCGAGGTTCTGGTCCGCGCTGCGAATTCGCGAGTGGGCTGGTTGTTTGCTGCGAAGCTACAGTACCGTGGTGTGCACTGGTCACTCACTGCAAGGGTGTAATGTGGCGCCTGTCTCAGTCAGAACCACCGCTGATTGGGCAGCTGTGATGGTCAAGCAAAGTGATCCCACGGCACGCACGAACAGCGCAATGCCTCTACTCAGAGGGTTCTTGGCTTTGGGCAACGGCATTAGAGCTCGAAGGACTAATGCAGTTGGGCCAGGCAATGCGTTGCTGTGTATACATACGAAGTAGCTTGTATTGAGGATTTTCTGCAGTCGGGGAGCTCTGTAGGAGTCATAACGAGCAAATTGTGGACGTCCAGGGGATTTGAAACGCCGCTGCATTGAAAAATCTACGAGTCCGTGCCCTCGATGCCGCCATTCGGCACGTACCAGCAGTGCTTGGTCGTCACGCCCCCGATCGTGATGACCTTGAAGCTCTTGACGTACGACCACTTGTCGTCCGCTGTGTGGTAAGCTTACTGTATGCAGTGAGCGAGAAGAAGCCATACTCCTGGACGTCGTACGTCCAGAGATTCTCCACATAGCTGGAGGGAGGCGTACGTCGGATTACCGGCCGCAGACTCTTTCTGGATGCCACCGCCAGCGCCGTTGTCCACGAAGTGAACGCCCAGCGACGCCGAGTATTCGTGGTTCTCGCCGTGAGTGGTGTGGCCGTTCAATCAGAGATGAACGCCTGTGTCTTTGATGATGTTGAACCATCTCTCCATACCCATCTGGTCGTAGTGCGCGTACGAGCTGTAGTGACTGTTCACCACCTTCCACGTCGCCGTCGAGTTGACGATGTTCACCGCGAGCTGCTTGCGAGACTCGTCACTCCAAGCTGTGAATTGGGCAAAGCACGGATCGTACATGTCCGTATCGCCACCGCAGCAGACATCGTCGCCACGCGCGACGTTATCGCACGTGGAGTTGCTGCCGTCGGCGTAGCCATAGCACTGGCAGCAAACCTCCATGGCGCCGTGGGAGTCGGCGTCGCCCGAGTTCACGTTGAAAACGTCAATGCTCACACCAGACCCGGAATCCTCGATGATGTACACGTAGCGGTTGTCCTTAGGGCTGGTGTACGTCGCCTGCCACGAGTACTTGTTCTTCAAAGCTGTCACGAGTTCATCCGTGCACGAGCACTTGGCTGGACTATCGTCACTGTTGCAGATATAGTCGGCGCCATCGTAGTCGTGGTTGCCGAGTACATTCACCCGCGGAACGGTCTTGATGTTCGAGCCGTCAAACTTGCTCTCGAATCTCGTGTTGAATCGCGAGTCGCGTCCATCTGCGCTGTTGATCCCATTCCAGTAGAAATGATCTCCGTGACCGATCAGAATCTAGGGGGTGACCTCAGCTCTACCTGCCTGTTGGTTCATGACGTTCACCACAACGTCCTCAGCACTGATATCGTAGTCGTTGAGGGTGGCTGAGCGCGAACAGCACGAGTTTTGAGTGGTGGTGATGCCGCCAATCGCAAAGGCCGCTAGCAAGTACTGCGCGCTCGTTGGATCCGACACGATCCGCTGCCCATCAACATTTTTGACGCTGTCACCTTTGCATTTCCGCTGTTGCTTCCTGTAGTCGTACTAGTGCTGATGCTGGTGCTGCCAGATTCGGATGTGCCGTCACTCGTACTAGCCGAGCTCGACTTGGGTGGCTACGACACCGATGATCACCGACGACGGATAGAACGACCAATGATCATCAACAACGCCTTCCTCGGTATCTTGGAGCGAGACACGTTGACAAGTGCTAATAGTCGATGCCGCCGAGCTCTTCCATTTCTAACGATGGCCCAAGAGGATTGATTCAAGCCCCCCCCCCCCCCGCAGCAGCGGATAGCAGCGACGTCGGATACTGTAGCAGCGACAAACAGTCTCAACGCCCGCCGTCGCAGACCAATAAAGGATACTTTAGTGTACATGTACCTGCGACGTTTATTCATCAATTCCACCATCTCTGAAGCCGTCCTGAAGAAGTTCAGATCCCCATGGCGACGATGGCACTATCGGTGAGGCCGCATATCGGCTGCAAGCGCCTCGGTGCGGCATCTGGCTCAGCCGCTTCAGCGCAGTTATGCTCGCCCACACAATCGACATCTAGCTTTATCGAGAGCCTTCCTGCAGCTAAATACATACATACATCCACGAGCGGAGTTCATACAGTACTGTACCAGCACTGCGCCATCATCAAAGCTCTCTCGTACATAATCCCCTCAAACCCACTATCGTCTTTTAAGGGGGCCCATGGTCCCCCTTGAAGCTGCCGCATCACTGTCACACAGACGGCGGACGCATCAAGACCGGATTCCTCGGCTGCACACGCCGCTCCGCGCCGCCCCCCACCGCCACCCCCTCTCTCCGCAACGCGCGCTCTCCAACGGCCCCGAGACCATGAGCT
>JAHQIV010000759.1:0-16595 GCA_030463285.1 Phytophthora europaea
TCGTCGTCCATGGACTTGGCCGACGACAGCATCGCCGCCGCCTCTTGTGTCTGTCAAATCTGCGCAGCAAACGAGTGTGAGTCTCAGTCTCAGTTTCACGTCGATTAATGGTGTGCCCCTGGTGTACGAAGAGTGATGGTCGATCGAACACAGTGGTACACCTCGTTTTCAATAGGGTGGACCATATAGAAAGTGACACTCAATACGTTGTTGTAGACAAATAATAAACATACGTTTAAATTATGCTATATGTATTATGCAAGGTTATGTGATTACAGTGCAGCAAATTCCAGAGTGTGTCACTGTAGGGGTCTCAGCTGTTTCCCAATGCTTGTTCAACATGCGAAGCGCAAAGCAGGAGCAGCAGGATGAGGACCCTCGCGAGGTGGCCTCCACCGTCGAGCGCCGGCGTTTGGAGTATCTGCGCCGCCACCGCGAGCAGATCCAGCAGCGCTACCGACTCGAGGCGGTGCGCTACACTGCGTAAAACTGTCATTGGCATCAAGTGTTGACCTATTCATTCGTGTACTTACACTAGGAGCGGCGTGGGGAGGAGCTGGAGGCTGATGTTGCTGCAATGAAGGCTCGGAGGGATGAAGTTCGCGCTGCAAAGGCAGCAGAGAAGGACAAGAAGTCTGGGAGCAATGCACCGGCGTCTACACTGAAGCCAGTGCGAAGTTTGCCGAGCATTTACGCTCGCGTCGACGATCTGGGGGACGAAGAGCTGCAGTTGCTAGCAAGTCGGCTGCAAGCTGACAGCAGTGAGACGCAGTTGAATCTGCGTGGGAAGTACCATGCGCGATACATGAAGGATGCGTATCCGATTGCGGGTTCGCAGCTGACGCTCGAGAAGCAGCGCGAGATGGAGGTCGCTGCCAAGAAGAAACTGTTGCTCTCCGAAGCGTCATCGCTGGCTGCGAGGGGTTCTTATGGCTCTAGGAAGAAGGGCGGCGTCCTTAGTCTTGGCTTGGAGCGGGCACACGGTCGATCAAAACTGGAACATTACGTTGGCAAACTCACGACACACCTGCAAGGCGAGCAGGAGCAGGTGCGAAGGTCGGAGGCCGAACGCCAGATCCGGCTGTGTGCGGTACAGCATCGTGAAGGCATGGAACAGTTCTGGAGGCTGATGCACACAGCTCCAAAACGGTGCGTTGTCCGCTTTGTGTTGTGGTTGACCATGGAACTAACGTGGGGCTTGCTGTATTGTTGCTCACCGCGGGCTCACGACGACAGTGAAGTGATCGCGTGGCTAAAGTTCCACTCGTTCTTGGACGTTAACGTACCCGTGCGTCTTGCTTCAAATGACAACGCAGATGAGATTGTCGTGTATGAAGACAGAACGTTAGGGCTGACGCCACTAATGGCAGCTTGTCGCGCCTTGTGCGTCGAGCTCGTACGATGCCTGCTGGACCACGGTGCAGTCGTGTGGCTTGCTACCGCTAACGGGGATACTGCTTTGCATTTCTTGTGGAGAAATTGGCCATTGGGGGCTATGGATTCGGTGAAGGATGTGGCCGCTCTGATGCTGCGGAGTCAGCATGTTCAAGACATCATCAAGGATCTGATAGCACAAGGATGTGATGTTAATGCCCAGGTACGACGGGCATCACGCTTACGTTCGATGTGATGGAATATCTTCTAACGTTTCTTTCCTCTACAACTTGATAGAACACATTCGGGGAGACCGCACTGCAGTTCTGCTCTCGATACGGTCTTCACGACTGCGCAAGGCTACTTCTAGCTAACGGTGCTGACGCGTTTATTTGTGACCGAAAGGGAGTTTCCGCCGTGCAATATGCACGGGATCATAACTACGAGAGCTTGTATCAATTGCTTCTTCATTACAATGCGATTGAGCAAGTGCGTGCCAACGAGAAAGAGCGACACGAAACAACTACTCTACTCAACCAAAAACGCGGGGCGTTGGCAGCTACTTGGTCTCAAACACGTAAGTGCATGTACAGCATTCACGTTGGCTGTGTAAGCGGGCATCCAGACCGGGACATGTGCATGGTAGTTGACTGTGCTGCGTTGTCGTTCGTGATCAGCGGAGCATTTCTTCACCAAACTGAAGGTGGAGCAGGAGCGTGCGGGTCACCTGCGGAACCAATACGTCGACTGCAGAGGGCAAGTAATTGTATGCTCTGACGAAGACACATAACCGGCATAAAAATCGTCTAGATTGTGATATTACGAATCCCATCGTCTAAGTGACGCTTACTTTTTGGCCAGGGATTCGCGCACAGCCTGTTCCTGCATCGCACTAGCGCCACGCTCCTGGAACTGTTCCAGACTGCTGTTCATGGCCTCGAAAGCAGCCTCAACTGCGGCCTCGTCGCCGCCCTCAAGCGATTTGGTAAATGCAGCCGCCTGCGGGGGGCATATGATGCGGCCCATGCAAAGCTGCAGAGCCATAGCTGCCTGTGAGCACTGCACTTCGTTGCTGCATGTCCTGACCTCCTGCATGCAGCTCTTGCACGTGTCCTTGACCTTCGCGAACGTTTGCTCAACCTCTCCCACGGTCAGCGGCTCCGGAGTATCCTTCTCTTTCTGGGCACGCTCCACCAGGGCAGCGCGAGCAGCGATATCGGGGCCCTTCATGTCGTTAATGAAAGCCATCACCGGGAATTTAATGCGGTCGACCAGAGCGCCCACCGAGTCCACAGCGGGACGAGCATACATAGAGATACTCTTGACCTTGTCAGCCGAGTGCAGCTCCGGCACCTCATCCTGCGCAGACTTGTCGTCGTCGAAGTAGTAGTCGATTACGTAGCGCACCTGCGTGTTATCGCCGCGCAGCACTGTCCAGTCGTGGCGGTCAAAAGGCTCGCCGTATCCGAGCATGCTCTTGACCCACGCAATGGGCGTGAGCTTGTCCGGGCGGCCGCAGAACTTGAGCAGCTTGGAGGCTTCAAGCTCCGGGTGGCACACCTTCTCGTAGTGCTCCACCTGCGCCCAGGCGCGCTCGTTCATGTTGTTGTGGATGGACACAATCGCCCTCACGTCGCCCTCATGGACATCCTCGCCCTTGCCCTTGCGCCTGAGCGCGTTGAAGAACATTTGCTCTGACGGGTACAGCCACGTGCCCTCAGTTCCGCCCTTGGGGATCGTGGACTGCACGCGCTCCTGCGGCAGCGGGTAGCGCTGCTCGCTGTTCGGGCCCTGGTTCGGGTTGTACGGCATCATGTTGGTCGGGTCGATACGCTGGCCGTACACGTTGTAGATCTCGCGCTCCTCCTTGCCGTCCTTCACCACGGGGCAGCCTCCAGCCATGGCGTCGGCCACCGTCGGCTTCTTGTCGTGCTGCACCGGGCAGCCCTCGATCTTCTTGGCGTCGTCGTGCTGTACCGGGCATCCTCCGGGTGATACTTTCTCGGCGTCATGCTGCACCGGGCAGCCGCCCTGCTTGCTGGCAGCAGCAGCGTCGCCCGCGGCAGGAGTGCTCACCTGATTGCCCATGTCGATTCGTCTGTCTTGCGAAAGTGAGCTGTGAACGAACGAGCGGCTCCGCAGAGGCACTCCGTTAAAGTTCGATGACGGATCCCAAACTAGCGCTATTTTGGGACACCGTACCTAGCTGCCTTGTTTATTGATAACCGAACTTAACGTCGACTATCCTATACAATGCCCAAGATGCGGAGAATACGACTAACCCATGTGTGTAGCGTAGCTCGACAGTCGTTTTCAAAGATAAAGGTACTTGGTTGGCCTGTGTCGGCCCTACTGGAGCGTTGGTGGTGGGGGAAGCCCACGCCGCCGACAGCCGCATCAACACCATTGTCCTTATTGTCTTGTGAGGTACGCAATCGGATCCGTCCGCGCGCTAAATTTCTACGGCTGCTGGAGCTCGGGCGAGAAGTTGCGCTCGTGCTTACCATAAAGCAGAGAAGTGCAGCTGCCCATCGCCAGCATGCAGCAGCCCAAGAGACCTTCGCACGTGTAATTTAAACCAGAAAGACTGATGAACTTGTTGCTTACCTCTGCAGATTCTCCACCATGAAGCTCAACATTGCCAACCCCCTGACGGGTGCCCAGAAGGTGCTCGAAGTCGATGACGAGCACAAGCTCCGCGCTTTCTACGACAAGCGCATCTCCCAGGAGATTGAGGGCGACGTGCTCGGCGACGAGTTCAAGGGCTTCGTCTTCCGCGTGTCGGGCGGAAACGACAAGCAGGGTTTCCCCATGAAGCAGGGTGTGCTCTCGAACGGCCGTGCCCGCCTCCTTCTCTCCAAGGGCAAGACGTGCTACCGCCCCCGTCGCAAGGGTGAGCGCAAGCGCAAGTCGGTGCGCGGCTGCATCGTCGGCCCGGACCTTTCGGTGCTCAACCTGG
Organism: Phytophthora europaea; assembly: GCA_030463285.1. Classification (NCBI taxonomy): domain Eukaryota; phylum Oomycota; class Peronosporomycetes; order Peronosporales; family Peronosporaceae; genus Phytophthora; species Phytophthora europaea. The sequence goes on from JAHQIV010000759.1 coordinate 4,334, forward strand.
TGGTCGTCAAGGCCGGCGAGGCTGACGTCCCCGGCCTAACCGACGTGCAGATCCCGCGTCGCCTCGGCCCCAAGCGTGCCTCGAACATCCGCAAGCTGTTCAACCTGACCAAGGAGGACGACGTGCGCAAGTACGTGATCCGTCGCAAGTTCGACTCCAAGACGGGCAAGAAGAACGACAAGGCCCCCAAGATCCAGCGTCTTGTGACCCCGCGCACGCTCCACCACAAGCGCCAGATTGCCCTCAAGAAGGTGCAGCAGCGCGAAAAGGTGCAGCGCGAGGCCGCCGAGTACAACCGCCTCCACGCTCAGGTGCGTTTCATTCCTCTATTTGGTGTGCATCAACTTGTAGCTTTGTGCCATGATACTGACTTTTGTATGCGCGAATGTTGGAACTATCCTGCTCCTTTTTCGCCTTATGGCACTGCAGCGCGTTAAGGAGCAGAAGGACCGTCGTGCCAGCGAGATCGCCAAGCGTCGCAGCAGCCGCAAGGCCTCGTCGGTCAAGGCGTAAGCTGTGACACACTAGCGGGCTCGGAGCCCTGGGTTCAGCCTCACCTATTGAAAGGTGGACGGTCCTGGGGCATCTTTCCTCTGCAATACGAGTTGTTCCTTGCACCCTGTCATTTTGGCAAGGTGTGGGTTCGAATAACTAACAGGACAAAAGGCAATACACAATGGTCCATTTGGCAAACAAACAGTTTTTATCTTCCGTTCTGGTTTGACAATCAATTTGTGTCCACAATAATGATTTCTTTCCTGCGTGGAGTTTGATGTTGCAAAATGCTCAAAGCTAAATTGTCGTATCTTGTGTATTTTAACCCTTTAATTAAGGGTTCTTGAGAGCTGAACGAAAGCTGGTTACTACTGCTGCAGGCGGCGAGCTGCGTAGATAATGACAGAGGAGCCAGCACCGGCATTGAGCTGGCTTCTTCTCTGCTCACATCGAGATCGCGCGTTAGGCTGGTGACGGTTTGACGACTTTGCTTTATATTCCCAAGTGTTGATCATCGTCCTCCACGCATGTGGTGACCCGGCTGCTGTATGGCCGCAGGGCCATATCTCTCCATGGGAACAGCTCCTCGGCCGCCCATCATGGGGCCAGCACCTCGTCCTCCCATCATGGGACCATTTTGGTTGATATAAATACTCTCGGGGCCGTTAGCAGGCACCGGCTGAACATGCGCGTAGTGGCAGTTGCCTCCGTGCTTGCAACCCATAGGCGAGGCAAAATACCTGCAGGGCAGCGTGCCTCGGTTCTTCTTTGATGGCCGCTTGGACTGCGGTGCGTCGGCCATTAGGCCGATGTGGGGAGCGCCCATGGCATCCGCCTTCCGCTTTCCAGGCATAAAGGGCCCTCCTGGCGGGCCTTGCTGGGGCGGATACTGCTGCTGGTACTGGTGATCATAGCCCGCACCAGGACCCATATCGCCATACTGCTGCTGCTGACTACCATAATGACTAAACGCCGGTGGGGGCCCACCAGCATTGGGCGGCGCTTGATAGCGGCCACGACGATACTGATCCACAATTTCAAACACACGAGCATCTGGAATGCGGTTGCCATGGCGCTGCGCCTCCTCCAGCACCTGCGGCACCACGTCGGGGTTGTCCAGCAGAACAGCGACCGTGTTCTCCTGCAGAGGACCCAAGGCCTCACGCAACTTGCGATCCGCCTCGGGGTCTTGTCGACCATTGTACTCGCTGCGATCGTTGAAACCACGCTGATCATAGCCCGGTGCTTGGCTGTACCCTACAGAAGGGTATCCCTCTCGAGAGTAGTCAGGCGGGGCCGATGAGGTGGGCGGAGCCATCATAGCAGCAGAGCTAGGCTCGCTTTCAACCACATCGCTCAGCGGGATCTCTAAAGGTGGCCCATGGTGAAGCTCGTTGACGCATTCCCACTCCTTCGGACTCGGAATCGGCATCTCACCAGCTAATACTTCGTACTCGTCCACACGACGCTGACGACTGTCCTGGACGTGCATCTCATCAGTGACGGCCTTGATGTCGACACGCGCTGCCACAGCTTCCGGCAGACGAATAAATGCTGGGGTAGTCCACTCGCGCGACTTTGAAGCTGCTACAGCCGGCGGCACCTTATGCTGCTGGGCGAGCAGCGCATGTCGCTCGTTGGCATGCTCACGAAGCTTGGCATCCTTAAAGCTCTCGTCATCGTGACGTGGGTCGTACGGTACAAGATCACGCCACGACTCGATCAGTTTCACCTTGACAAGCTCCTCGCCGCTCTCGTCAGCCCACCGAATGCGTTTGCGTTCTTTTGGGGAGGAACTCGAAGTTGAAGCAGCCTTAAAGCTTTGAATGGTGGGAAGGGGCATGGACGACAACGCATCGTCCACGCTGCTCGTAGCTGAGATGGAGCCTTCGCTTGTAGACAGAGAGTCGCCCATCTTGCCATCGCTCGAGCTGGTACTTTCAACGCCCTTGCTGTCGGTAGACGAGGTGGCCTTCTTCTTCTCCGCCACAGCCGCTGCAGCGGCGGCCTCCTTGGCCGACTTGCGCTGCATGAGGTTTCCAATCAAGTCACTGGACTTCGACACCGCATTGCCACCGCCAAAAGGTAGCCGCTCTAACCGCTTGATAGTACGCTTCTTCAATGCCTTAGACTGCTTTGCAGGCACAGGCTTGGCAGCAACTGAGCTAGAGGCACACGAAGGAGACTCCTTTGCGAAAGAGTTTGTTGTTGACGAGGACGGCTTGCTCGCGCTGGCAGAGTCCTGAGTCTTCTCTTTGACAAGCGACGAGGGTGTCGGCGTCTTCTCTTTCTCTGTAAACTTGCTACGCCAAAACTTGAGAAGATCCTGAGCTGCGCGCTTGACCCGCTCTTCGCGAGCGTTCTTGCGCAGCTTGACGATAGGCTCATTGATACGTGCTTCCGTAATACTAGTTAATTGCAACGGTAGAGTCTGCAAGACTTCTAACAGTAGAACCAGCAAGTCGTTGTGTTGCCACGCCACAGCCGATTCGACCCAGGCACGCGCCAGGCGCAGGCCGCCGCTCTTCTCAAAGGCTCCGGCACAGGCGTGAGAAAGCTTAACGTCACTTGCGGTGGAGGTGGCACGGAGCACCACGAGTGCTAGAGTTTGTTCAGGCTCCGTCTTGCAGCGGGGCAGAATCTTGAGGAACACCGGGAGGTTTGAAATTGAAGACACGCGAAGCTCACCATCCACGAGCGACAGCAAAGAGGCCTCTGCGCTTGACGGCGTGAGCTTGGAGCTGTTGCTGCGGCTCATCATGTTCTGAAGTACGTTCGGGACCTACCGGTAGTGGAAAGACATGACACCAACAACACAGTGAGAATTCGAGTCCACAGAAGATATCAAAAGCATTCACATCGCCAACTCACCGACTGGTCTGCGGGTAGCTTCACCGGAGCTGGCGCTGGTTGCTGCTGGACTGGCTGCGGCTTGAACTGTGGAGAACCCATCGACATCGGTTGGGACATCATGCCTTGGAGGCCGAACGCCGGCTGGGCTGGTTGCATCAACGGCTGCTGCGGGACTTGCAGCGGTGCACCGAACTGCGAGTGCTCCAGTAGACTCGTGAAGCTGGCTCGCTCCATGTTGACGTTCATGGTCTGGTCTTGTCTACACATTCAGACAGGTTGCCACAGTGCACACAAGTGAGTCATCCGTATCATCTCCATGCTGCCAGCACCAGGCACCACACAGCACTCCATCTCCACCAGCACCACCAACAAACACCCAGTCAAGTTGAAGATCGCTCTCCATCATAGGATCGGCTGGGTGAACGAGCTCTCGAGGCGTCAGGCCTCAGTCATGGCTCCACCTTTAGCACCACCAGAGCCATCACCAGCTCAGCTCATGTTTCTCTCTCAACAGACAACACTGAGAGCAGCAATGGCTGCAATAGCTTCAACGCGCCCACAATGGGCGGAAGAGACACGACGGATGCGAGGAGTGCGTGGTGCAGTGCCAATGTGTGCAGGAAGACAACTAGTGCCTTAAAAGTACACGGCAGCTGCCGTATCTCGTTACTAACTCTACTACGGAAATCCTGCCTAGATATTTACCTTGAGCAATGTGTTGGTTGGGTATGCGCAGGGTGTTCAGGGCCCGACAGTGAGTCGACGCAAGGGGAAGCGACGACCAAACTGCGCCGAGAAGCGGAAGCAGGACGCGGGCGGAACGGCGACGTGTAACGCGACGACAGATGGTCGACAGTGACACTGAGGGGCGGACGGCGAGTCGGAATGCAAAGGAATCAGACGCTCGCTCGCTCGGCGGGGGGGCACTACGGGGGGCGCCGATGGATGACACTGCGTCGGTCGAGGGAATGCAGGGGAATAAACTCCAACCGCTCGCTCGCTTTACTTAGAGCCGTTCGTTCTCGATGGCAGAATGTTTCTTCTTCGAGAATGTATGGGGGGTGGTTTCTCGCGTCGTTTTTCCCCCTGCGAGAGGGGGAGGCGGCCACTGGCTCGACGGTTCGGGAACGGGCGGTTCGGCCGGACCGCGGAAAGGACGGTTCGGTTACCCCGCCTGAGTGACATGCGACATGATCTTGAAGCGACAAGCTGGTCAACGGGCATCAAATACCCAAAAGTGAATTATGGAGAGCGCTATGGTAGAAGGCACCGCTGCGTCTGCAGGCCACGAAGTGATCGTCATCAGCGACGACGAGAGCGACAGCAACGAGGAAGCGCTGCGCAGCCAGCCGCTGTCGTGGCCCGACGTGGCCGAGAAGCTCTTGCTGCTGGCCAAGCACCGCGAGCTGCGCGTGGACCAGCAAGCAGTTGCGACTTTGCTGCAAGATATGGGCGTCCCCATGTCCGCCGACGTGAGCTGCTCTCTCCGTCTGGCGTGCGAGACACTGGGCGATCTCCTGGCCTTCTCCAGAGGCCACGACCGACGGTACCGAGCGAGCGAAGACTTGGTCTGGGTGCTGTGTGAGGTGCTGAGCCTTGCACGGAGTCAGTCGAGCAGAGTGCAAACGGAGCAGGTGAAGAAGGAGGGGCACGGAGCTGTGCTGCGTGAGCTGGTCCAGTTGATGGAGAAGTGGCGGCTGATGCTCGAGGAGTGCTCAAGGACGAGCATCGGCAGGGAACGTGCGTTGAGTGGCACCATTGCCCGATTGGAGGCGATGATTGAAGCGTGCAGTCTGGAGATCGCCCACATCCAGGACGGTATGCAGGGGTACGAAGTGGTAATGGAGACTGCGGCGGAAGATTGGGCTGAAGTTATGAATTCTTGCCGCAGCAAGTTAGAAGACGAATGTATTGAGGATATCGAGCGCTCGTGGAGAATTTTGGACGATACCTTCAGTTTGACCGGGGACGTCCAGGCTCAATATGCGGAAAGCAAAAGCTCACGAAACGCTTTGGTTCGTCAAGCGCAGGAAGTGGAGCTGCGCCGTGGGTTTTACCAAGCCGCGTTAACGCTAACGTATACAATTACTCAACTAATGGACTCTCGTGACCGTGAGGAGCGGCAGCAGAACATGACACCTGAAGAGCAGGTGAACTTCCTCGGGAATGATGTGCTAGTCTATATGGATACTTTTTGTGAGGATCTCCGGGCTGTCTGTGGGAATCTACCTGGGTCGACAAGAGGAGTAGCCGCAGCAACTCTTGAAGACGAGAATCGACTAGAATTGCTGAGTTTTTGCAAGAACTTTGAAGCATTTTGGCTGGTCCACCGCAACTGGCTACCACCAGTAGTGGTTGACATGATTATCAAGCGCTTCGCGACTCTGGCCGAAGCCAATGGACGAGCAGGGTGCCCTGTTAGCACCTCTATTGACCGTGTGTGCGCGAGTTCGCAGTCAGGTTTGTCGCTGCGGTAATTGTGTGCAAGGGACTTAAATCGTTGGCTTAGTTGTGGTGCATGTCTCCAGATTGTGAACATGGTGTTTTCACTTCGTTATTCATTTTGTTCGATTACCATAGGCTCACTGCATTTTGAAATTATTTCGAAGTATTTATTGAAGGGAAAACCGGAGGTAGGTCCTGTTGGTTCTTCGTCGAAGTCGAGAAGGACTTAGTAGTACGCGTAGCTTTTGCCGGACTATTCTGCTGTTTTGAAAAGTGCTGTAGAGGAGGAAGAGTTCCACCTGTTGATATTCGCAACTTTTGCTGTCGTTGTCGTGCCCGCAGCAGCATCTGCATTCTCTCCGGATGGGCAGTCCAGGTATTTACTTGGCGTTGAAGGAAGGCGTTTTCTCGGGCGTGGAGGAAGGCTTTCGTCGTCTGGGCCAGCTTTCGCTGTCTTGCCGCTGCATTGAGCATTTTTATCACGCGCCGCCTGTATTGTTGCCAACGAAGTCGCCACAAAAAGCACCGAGCAGCGCGCTGCATCGTCAATCGAGCCTTCCAGCGTCTTAGCCGTTGCATGAAGCGCTTACTTGCATTTTGCAGCATGATCGCTGCTCGTTGTCGACGGATAACAAGCTTACGATGACACCTATATTCTCTCTGGATTGCTACAACAGCCTTTCGCCGCCTCCTTCGTTCACGAGCAAGCTCCATGGCCCTCGCAAGTGTTGCTGCGTACTCGAACAGCTCTTGCCGCAATCTCAGCACGTGCATCCTGTCACGCATACCACGGAAGCAGCGCTGCACATGGGCCGCTGACTGGTGCCATCGGCGTAGAATGTGCTCTTGTGCACGCAGTTGAACTCGAGTTCGTTCTTCTACCTCATCTCCAAATGCTTGGAGTTCTTGATGGGTCCAAAGGCGTCGGTGACGATTGATCGGGTCCTCATCCGTGATAGAAGATCGATCAGGAAGATACAACAACGGTCTCGCAGCAAGAAATCGCGTCCAAGCTTCATCACTATCACGGAAGTTCTTGTCTGGCGGGTCTGGTTGCTTATACTGAGGTGTGTACAAGGCCAAATCGAAGGGGTCCGTGAGACTCATTGCTGTGTCAATACCGTTTTTGCCAGTGCGCTGCTTGTCATGGATAGTGCGTGATCGTCGCGCTTGCATCATGAGCCTGTGCACTTCTTCGGATCAAGGTGGAGCTAGCATAAAGAGGTCGATGATACCATGTCAATCATCGAACGTATTTTTAGTGGAATGCGGGGTGGGGACGAGTGCGAAGGTGTATCACAATAGCTCTGCAAAAGCGCTCGTGCATTGACGGGCAATTTTTCTTTTTTCAGGCGTCGAAGGATCACTACATTTCCAGCTTGGGAATCATGAATCGCGCCACGCATGCAGGCTTTTGTGCTTTCGACGAACGCAACGCTGGGGGAAGATTCCAAACACAGGCAGAGCTTCGCCGCTTCAAGCACGTTGTAGCGTATACTGGTGCAGGGGTCGACTGCGGCGAGAAAGGTTTGTACGCTCATTCTTCGTTTGAACGCAGTAGTCGACCTTCATTTGACTCCAATCGTGAACTATAGTCGATGAGCTACAGGATGGCAGTCCAACGTAGGCACCGCATCCAAATGTACAGGCGTGAAGGACGAGACTAAATGGCTGTATTTTTTCACAGAAAGACACGGAGCGAGGCACTAAGCACATTTGCTAGGCGAATGCGCGACGAGAGAGCAGCACATGAAGTCCGAATCGCACACATGAATCGCCGGATCACGGACTACCACAACCGAGTACGTGTCGGTGATAGCTCGCAGAGGTCTCCTCCTCGACCAAGATTTTGCTCATTGGTTGATGGTTCCAGGAAGATGACCGACTGCATGCAACGACCGTCACAACAAATTTCCCAGCCATGCATCCAAAAACACAGAAGATCTCGCCGGGCATTACCATTCGCATTCGTGAGTAAGTACTCGTCTTCGATATTGTCAATGGTCAAGAAACGAACAGCACTAATTCGTCACGGCTCCAGTCCAAAGCCTCCCAATGTCTTGACCATGAGCACAAGACAGCCGTCGGATACACCTCGAGCTGAGCATGATCCGATGCCTTGGAAGTCCACAGCAAGGTTGGACTTCTCCAACCAAGAAGCCCGTGATCTATACTGTGAAGCGCTACTGCAGTACATCTCCCAGCAGAAAGAAGACGCTGCGATGGACATGTCACCCGGGAATCCAGATGAAAACTCCACCAATACCGCCCCACTTCCAGTCGGGTGGGAGGAGAAGACAGACGCCAAGGGACGAGTGTTTTTCATCGACCACATCAACCGTGTTACAACTTGGGAAGACCCGCGAAAGAACCTTGCATCATAACTGCATGTACAAATGATACGTAAGATAAGATGAATTTGGCAAAGCTTGTAGATGACTTGAGTCAAAGTGAAGATGCCAAGAACATCTTCGCTACTATTGGTGACATAAAGCTTAAAGCAATAAGGTAAAGTCTGTGGTTTCAATAATGGCATGATGCGAATCAAGCAAATGGGTTCTTCCTGCAAGATAGGATCTACTTGGATTCGTCAATCGGCCCCATTCTCTCCTCGTAGTGAGGAAGATGTTCGATCACTTCCTTACTGCGCTCCACGGCGTTTTGAAGCACCACACGATCGTAAGCGCGCATCCAGGTAGCAGCGGGTTTGTTGCTCATAACACTGAAGCGTCGACCCCCTCCCAAGCCCAGAATCGTGTTGGACGCGGACGATGCCAGTGTCGCGACATTAGCTTGCTCTCGGGTGATCATTCGCGATTTCACAGGGTCGTTTGAGCTTTCGTGTCGTGAAAACGCATCCAACGTCATCCGCGCTAGGTTTGAGAGCTCTTCAGCTTTCATGCGGGCGTTCTTGAGCCGAGTGGCTGCCACGGACACCTCCTTTTGCGCCTCCTTCACGTCGTCAATAGTGTGGCGGCGACGAATCGCGAGATCAGTAGGTAGAGCTTGAGAGCCTTCGGTTGTGGCCAACAACAAGTCGGCCGGATCCACCTCATCATCGTTTATCTTTTGCAGGATGAGGTTGACTCGATCATGTGAGTCACGACGTGCCTGCAACCGAGCTAGCAAATATTTCGTGATGAGCTCGCCCGAATGCTCTGGTGTCGACGTCGCGGTGGTAGCCTTCGACTTGTTAGCAAGCGTCGTGTTTGACATCGTGTTGATCGGAGGATAAGCCATTCTTCCGAAAAGACCAGGTGCCTTCGGAACAGCTTCAAGCCCGAGTGTCTGACGCAGTCGACGTGAGTCCACATCCAACGCCGGTATGGAGCCAATCGAACTTTTCTTCGCATCACTCTCAGAGGACTGAGGTGTCTTCTGTGCGAAAGCTCGGATGGTGACGCAGTTCGCTGTCATGTCTTCGTAGATGCAGAGATCGAGCGTCTCATTGACGCGCCAGAACAACTTGGATCCGTCGTATAGAAGTCGACGCATGTGCCTGGATTTGGTACCGTCACCGGAGTTTGAGCTTTTACCCAGTCCAAGTGAGGCCTGATGCAGTGGCGAAAAGTTCACGTGGTCCATTAACTTTTGCGCAGAGCGCACCGAGATCTTGCACACCTCACTGTATCCACCAACAAACACGAAATGAGAGATGGTACATCCGTACAAAACCACAAACGCAAGCTCCGTACCATGTAAACGTCGGCGTATCAAGGTGATCTGGCAACCGAAGCATTTCAGCTGACGAGGATGAATTGCGCTCCATCGTGCGTCTTTGTTGCAGCGTGACCAACCTTCAAACCCAGAGCTCCTTCAGTGCGGGTAACGAATAAATACTCGACCACTGAAGGAGCAAGAGGTCGATCTTGTCGAGCTCCGGGCAGAAATAGACTACCATAGGAAAACGAGGACGAGGGCAAGAAGCACCATCGTGCTTGCTATTCCTGATCACCTTGACAAAACATTCAAATTTAGCATTCCGGAACGCTTGCACTGCTGTAGTAGCTCAACAGCAGACCGGTCCGATGCATTGCGGGTTTTAAAAAGACAGTTGTCTATCGATTGCTTGCTTGAATCTAACACCACGACTCTAAACAGCGGGTGTAGCGTCAGCTTCCTCCGTTTTCTTGTTGCTCTCCTCCGACTTGTCCCCTTCCTGCTGCTTCTCGTCTCGGGTAGCACGCTCCGCATCCTTAACCTTCTTGGCTTCCAACACAGCTTCCTGCACTGCCGGGTCGTAGATCTTCATCTCCTTCATAGTTCCCAACAGCACGGCTACATCCGCCTTGGCAGCCATCACATTAACCGAGTTACGGCCACGCCATACCACCAGGTTCATCACCTTCGACCTGTCAAAGAGTAAACAGCAAAAAGGTCAGTATGCCAAATGTCGCGGTTGCTTCGTACAACCAGGCAGCAAGCAGAGCGACGTACTCAACGTTGGTCTGGCCCGGACGATCAAGCATGCACACAACGCTACCAATCGGAGCGTCCTCGAAGTACTGCCGAGTGGTTGGCTCAAACTCGTCGAAGTCCAGCAGATCACCAAGTCGCTCCAACATCATCTGGAAGTCCTTCGTCGACACCTTTGCCTTGCGCTTGTTCATGAACGGCAGAATGTGCGGCAAGCCGGCCTGGCACACTCGGTACACCTTGCCGCCCTCTGCAGTCTCGTTGCGCTCAAACATCTTCAGGCCTGCGTACACAACCTTCAGCTTCTTGCGCTTCATCTCCTCCAGCAAAGCCATCGTAATGCTCTCGGTAACAAACGTGACGGATTTTGCGTCCTCCGAACGCGTGATCAGCTGTGCTGCCGAGTACTCAGGGGCCACATCGTAGTATTCGCGCACGTTGGTCCAGTTGTCGGCACCAAACGCCACGTACACCTCGCCCTTCTTGTTGCGGCGGTCCTCGCGACGGTTTTTACGTGGCTTCGCCTCAACAGCACCAGCTTCGTCAGGTACAGACTTTTGGGCCTCTGCGTCAGCCTTGCTGTCAACAGCTGCAGCATCGCTCGACGGAGCCGCTTCGTTCGTCTGTTCCGCGATCTCTTCGGACTTTATCGTCACATCCTCAGTCTTTACTGATGTGACCTCTTCCTTCTCATCCGGGGTCGGCGCCACCTTCTTCAGCAAGCAGATGAAAAATCCGCCGGTATTCTCATCCTGAGGCAGACAGCGCATGCAACGCTCCAGGTGAAGATTCGCCACTTCCTCAGTCGTAGGCGAGAACATCGTAGCACGGATCTTGTCTTTGGTCTTGTCCTTCTCGTCCTGTGCAACGTAGTCCTCGTAAGACGCGAACTCCGTGAGCTTGGAATCCATCACCTTCCAGGTGCTAATACCAGGGCGGCGCTTCAACAGGGGCAGCGTGTTTGACACATCCACCAGCTCCAGCGAGCCCTTGCCCCACCGCAGGAGATCGGCCACCACCGCTTCGTTCTCCAGCGGGTTGAACGTGCACGTCGAGTAGCACATGTTACCACCAACCTTCAGCAACGTCGCGCCACGCTTGGCGATCTGCAGCTGCAGCGGGTGCAGAGCGATCCCGTTCTTGGCACTCCAGTTCTTCCAGATAAGCGGGTTCTTACGCAGCGTGCCATCACCGCTGCACGGCGCGTCGCACAAAACACGGTCGAAGACACCCTCACGCTCCGTGCCGTCCTCGCCCAGGAACGGGATGTTCTGAGCCTCGTGGCAGGTGACAAGCAGCGCCGGCGAGCTGATGCGCTTCGACTGATGCACCAGCATGTAGGCCCGCTTGAGGTCCACATCATTAGCCACCACAACACCAGTCGGGGTCTTGCCCGTCTTGAACTCCTGCGAGTGCAGCGACTCGAGCAGCTGCGACGTCTTGGAGCCGGGGGCAGCGCACATGTCCAGCACCTTGTGGTGCGGCTCCACGCCCAGCACAAGAGGCGGGATCATGCTCACCGCCTCCTGACGAGTGATGCTGCCGCTGTTGGAGAGCTCCACCAGCCACGACTGGAACTCCTTGAGGATCGGCAGCTTGCGCACACGCCGGCGCTCCACCGACCACGTGAAGCCGCGGTTGTCCGGGTACCACGGCATGAGGCTGATGGGGTCCACAGGCTCATCGTCCACCACCAGGCCGTCGAACTTGAAGTCCTGCTCAATGTGCTCGCGGATACTGCACAAAACACACACAAAAACACTCAAAATGAGCCCCAGAACTCGAAAAAAACGCGCAGAATTCCGTTAAGCAATTGCCGATCAAGTAACTCACCGGTCAGCGAACGGACACGAGCTGTTGATGCGGAAGGTCGTGGGCAGCGGCGTGGCCAGCGCCTTCTTGAACGCCGCCCAGTCCGCGTCCGCCATGATGTTCTGCGCCTTGTAGTACGCGTCGAACTGGTCGTTCTCGTACACCCAGTCCGCGAACTTGTCGGCGCGCCAGTCTTGCTCCTTCCCGTCGGCGCGCGGCTTCTTGCCGCGGCCGCCTCCGC